>BQNB010009630.1:0-86235 GCA_026074375.1 Tanacetum coccineum
TTTACAAGACACATTACAAGTAAGTCTTGCTGAGCACAAAAGTCAAGAAGAGCAAGAAGCTAGAGAAAATGTGGAACTGGTGAAAGAGCACTTGGCGTCCGTAGAGATTGAAAAGATGGTGGAAGGATCATAGAATGTTATTGATGATAGTTTACTCCATAGGAATGATGAACCAAAGATTCTCGACACTAGGTTAGAGCCTAGGAGTGATAAGGAAAGTCCGGAGGTGGAGATTACTAATGATAAGGAGGTGGAGATCACTAATGATGAAGAGGTGGAAATTACTAATGTTGTCATACCTGTGAATGTTAATGAAGAGGAGGAAGAAATAACTGATGAAGTGTATGAATTAAAGCGAAGGGAGAAAGGGAAGATTGTAGAGGAGTCTAGGAGTACACCATTCCCCACACCAATTAGATCTCCTATGATTCATACTGATCTCATATCTTCGGATACTGAGAAACTCTAGGAACTGACGATAACTGATACTAAAACTACATCATCATCAAGATCACCCAGCACCAACTTATCTAAAACAAACCGACTTCTATCTTTATTCAAAGCCAAACCTGCTCGTTTCAAACGATACAAGAATTTCTTTCAGGAGTTACAAGGACGTTATACATATTTGTTTGAACATCTGAAAGCAAGGTTTCTGTCAAGGAAGTCATTTGATACTCTTGCTGATCATCTCCAAGAAGTAATGGTCGAATCATTACCCACTATGGTAGATACGCATATTAAGGAGCAAGTTAAACATCAAGTTCCTGAGCAGGTTCGAGATCAAGTTCCAGTGTATGTTGCGGAAGGGCTGATTCTGGAAATACAAAAGACTAAAGAAGAGATGGAACGGATGATTCCTAAAGCTATTTTACAAGAGCGTGGGAATATACAGGCTGGAATTTCCTCACAAATTCAGAAAGCTATTGATAATCACATTCCTTCTCAAGTTGATGCGTCCATAAGAAGTTATATGTCGGGACATATTCTTCATGTTCATCCAGTTCAATCACAAACACCCTCTGTTCCAGAACAACAATATCAACTGTATCTTTCTATGAAAAATGATCCTCAGTTGCAGCAACAAGACATATGAATATGGCTTGCACTTCTGATGAAGTTTGGGAGTCTTCAGGTACCACAAACTACATGTAGAACTTCTGCCATTCACCCAAGAGATCAGGACTATCCTCATGATGATGCTTATCCTGAGGGGGAGAATCATGCAAAGTGACAGAAGACTTCTGAGTATGAAGCATATGTGTTTGGAGAGTCATCGTCTGGATAGGTCAATGAAAATGAACAAGGTCCATCAACTTCAGGAAATCAAGAGCAAGAAGACGATTATGATTTTTGGACTGAGTATTATGCTTCAGATGATGATGAAATACCAACGAAGCAAATATCACAAGATATTATGGAAGAAGTATCAATGACAATTGATGAAGCAAAATTAAAGAAAATGGTTGATGAGATGTTGAGACAAAGATGTACTTATATTGATCAGATGGAGAATTTCTTGAAAAGTGACATTGTTGAGAAAGTAGAAAGGAAATCCTTGTTTCTACGCATCCACGAAAGACCACACCTCTAGTTCAAAGTTGTCAGAGAGATCCTGAAGCTCCACCATTATCTCTTATAAATCAAGACCTTTTGTATCTGAAGAAAGGAAGTTCAGGGCCTGAGAAGATAGTAGTGTCACTTCACAAGTTTCCTGCAATTATCTTTAATGATGATGATATCAAAGAACGAACTTTCAGATGGGTGAATAAGTGTGTTAAGAAATTTAATCCTTATACTCGATATGGTGTTGAACATTGGAAGAATCCTCATGCAAAGATCTTCTACATAAGGAAACAGAAAAAGCCTGGAAAACCAAAGGAAGTGATTTATTTGAACTCAAAGATCATTTAAGTTATCAAGACGTACTGGGAATTGGGTCATGAACACAAGTTTATCATAGAGATAGTTGCAAGAAGAGCTAATGAGTGTATAGTGTCGATTACCGAGCCTGATTACAAGAATCTCAATAAGAATGATATTGAGGACATGTATTTGCTGATTCTGAATGGCAAGGTACCTGACTATGTAGAAACATGATTGCTATGGTCTTTATCAGTATTCATCAGAAGTTCAGTGATATGGGAAAGAGTGTAGGATTTTCAACTTGGAATTGAAAGTTATCAACAGAAAATTAATCTCACTGCACCAACAATATCTTTCTCAAGAGTTGAAAAACACAAAATGTTCTCCATCATCTATGAGCCCGTGCATGGAATCATATACAAGAATAGCAAGAAAGAGAAAAGGGTGATGAGACATTCAGAGATTCATAAGTTTTGTGATGCAACGCTAAACAGAGTATTAGAAGGATTAAGGAGTTACAATAATGATGTTAAGTATGGATATATTCAAAGAGATCTCACCAATGAAGAAGTTGAGTATCTGAAATTGTTTGAAGAAGAGATTGAAGTAAGATTGAAGTATCGCAATCAGATGAGAAGATGGGAGATGTATGTGAATGGAAGACCACTTGGACCACGAAGAGAACGCCCAGAATAATCGACCCTTAGGGGGAGATTGTTAGGTTTATAAAAAGTGTCGATTATGTGGTTTAGTTATATTTAGTCATTAGTCTTTATTTTGTTTAGAATAAAGTAGTTTGTAATAAGGTATATTATGCTAAAAGTAAGAAATAGCATAATTGCCAAAGAATAGGGACTAGATGTGAAACATTAGAAAAATAAAGGAAGGGAAGCTTCCTTCCTTCTCCTATAAATACCCTTTCTAATCATCATTAGAAGGTGATGCCTTGTAATAAACTTTTCCTTTTTCCCTCCATTTTAATAACATTTGAAATTTGAATACTTGCCATCCTCTACTATTCTTTCCAAGCTTTCATGGTTGATTATGTATGATTCAAGATAAACAAGAAATAATCAGAAAAGCTTGAGAGTGAGAACGTGTCTTTGGAATTTCAAGTACAATATTTGATAAAAGAATGAGAAAATGTTAAATCAGAATATCAAAAACTTTTCGATTCAATCAAAAAGACACGATCTCAAACTCAAGGCGAAATTAATGAATTGATTGAGCATGTTCATCAAAAGACCTATGCATATGCTGATGTACATGCACATATCAAGATCTTTTGATGACAATAACTGAGTTAAAAACCAAACTGAAAAATGCTAAAAAAGGTAAGTCTATGAACACTAAGTTTGACAAAACCAATGTTTCTAATCAACTTCTTTGTGTTACTCTGCTAAATAAAAAAAGTTTTTCACAAGAAAACTATTGCTTAAACAGAAGAGAAACATGTTTTGTCAAACATAGTCACTTTACAGACTTCACCTACCAAAAATAAAAAGGTTGAAACAAATCAAAATGTCATAGCACCGAGAATGTACAAAGTCACTAAGCAAACTGAAACAAATACAAAAAGAGCTAAGAGTGTTTTACCTTCTATAGGATTGAGTGTTGCTTCTAGTGTTAGAATACCATTGAATAGAGATTCACCATTGAAGAAAAGTGTCTTATCCAACACTAAGAAATCATTAGAGAAAGTAGAAGTTTCTGTTAGGACAAATAAAAAGACATAAGTTGCATCTAAGAATGTTGTTTCAAACAAAAAGATTGTAACTGATATGGATGTTGAAAATGCTCTTAAAGCGAAGGATGTATTGTGTGTTTCTTGTGCTAAGAATGTGCTTATCCCGTGTCATGATAAATGTATTGCGGATTATAAATTGAATGTGCATTCGAAAGTTAGGAGAGCCTTATTCACTACTTCTAGAACAATAAAATCTAAGCTTGAAGATACTACTCATGTAGTTTCAAAGACTAGGTTTTCTGTTAAGACTACACAATCTAAGTCTTTAGATACTACTCCCGTAGCTTCCAAAACTAAGATTGCTGCAGTTACTCCCGTAAGTGCTAAACATAAGGTCTCTAGTGCTTTTACTTTGCGAGACAATTCACTTAGCAAATACATGAAGAATAAAATCCGAACTAGTCGAATGTGGCAAAAGTGGTACGAACTCTAACCAAATGTTGTTTGGTATCCTATTAAGACGACTCCGAATGTTATTAATAGTAGAAACACTGTTAATACATCGGTTCCTGTTAAAAAATAGGTAGCCAAAACGTCCACTTGTCCATATGTGGTTTCTTCATGTCTTGCAGGTGGTTCAAATCATTTTGTGGATTGTTGATAGTGGATGTTCAAAGCATATAACGGGTGATCGATCACTGCTAGAAAATTTTGTTGAAAAATTCATGGGCATCGTCTGCTTTGGGAACGATCATTTTGTAGCAATCACAGGCTATGGCGATCATGTACAAGGCAACATCAATGTATGTCATGTATATTATGTTGAAGGCCTGGGACACAACCTCTTTAGTGTAGGACAATTCTGTGACGATGATCTAGAAGTTGCTTTTCGCTCAAATACATGCTATGTGCGAAATCTGGAAGGAGATGATTTGCTTACAGGAGCTCATGAATCTACTTATATACTATCTCCATTTTATGGATGCTTCTTCACTTGTTTGTCTTATGTCTAAAGCCACATCTACAAAGTCTTGGTTATGGCACCGCAGACCCTCACACCCTAATTTCGGTACCATAAACGATCTTACCAAACACGACCTGGTTGAAAGTCTTCCAAAATTCAAATACGGAAAAGATCACATTTGTTCTGCATGTGAGCAGGGAAAGAGCAATAAAGCTTCTCATCCACCAAAAATGGTTCCAAGTAATCATTCAAAGTTGGAATTGCTACATATGGATTTATGCGAACCAATACGGGTAGCATCAATCAACATAAAGCGGTATATTCTTGTGATCGTTGATGATTATTCTCGACTCACATAGGTATATTTTCTTCGCACAAAAGACGAGACTCCTAAGATAATAAAGAATTTCATTGCTCGAGTTTAGTTAAATTACAATGCCAAAGTTCACAAGATTCGCACTGACAATGGTACTGAATTCAAAAACGCAACTCTTAAGGCTCATTATGAAAAGTTAGGCATTATGCAACAATTTTTGATTGCCCGTACGCCTCAACAAAATGGTATTTTTGAAAGACGAAATTGAACTCTTGTTAAGGCAGCACGCACAATGCTTATCTTTTCACGATTACCAGAATTTCTTTGGGCCGAAGCAGTTTCCATCGCTTGCTTTACTCAAAATCGGTCGATAATTCATACAAGGTACAACAAAACTCCATACGAACTTCTTCATGGCAGAAAACCAAATGTGGAGTATTTTCATGTGTTTGGTTCATTGTGTTATCCAACAAATAACCGAGATGACCTTGGAAAGATGAAACCTAAAGCAGACATTGGTATCTTCATTGGTTATTCGGAAACATCCAGAGGGTCTCGAATATATAATCAATGAACCAAAAAGATTATGGAAACCATCCATGTCAAGTTTGATGAGCTTACAACTATGGCTTCTGAAAATGACAGTTTAGAACACGTTTTTCAACGATTCATCAATGATGATTCATTAACAGAATCCATGAATATTCCATCTAAAGAAGATTTAGTTAATTTGTTTGGGCCAATGTACGAAGAATATTTTGAGAAGAGGTCTTTTGAAATGTCCATCAATTCCGTTGCACAACAAGTTTATAATCATGATGACTTACCTTCAACATCTTTAATTATCATTGAAGAACACGAGGCTCCTCCCATTGTAACTACATTTGAAGAACACATTTCTCCAATCTCCTTGAATGAGGCTGATGAATTCAATCAAGAAGACTCTGTAGATTTTGATGGTAATACGATCTTTGTTCCATATGATGCTCCAAACTTTGAGGAAGCTGAGTCATCTACAACAGCTCTAGACCCATCAAATATGCATGAGTTCCACCAAGTACAACCCTCAACACATATCTAGACTAAAGCTCATCCTTTGGAACAAGTAATTGGTGACCAATCCAAACATGTGATGACTCAACAAAGACTTCACACTGATTTTGTATATGCATGTATGCATTAACCGTCAGCACCCTTGAACCAAAGAACATTAAAGAAGCCATGTTAGATCACAGCTGGATAGAATTAATGCAAGATGAGTTGCATCAATTTGAGAGACTAGATGTTTGGAAACTAGTTCCTAGACCAGATGAAAGAATATAATTGCTGTCAAATGGCTCTGGAAGAACAAAAGTGATGCAAAAAATATTGTTATTCGAAAAAAATCTCGTCTTGTTGCGAAGGGTTACAAGCAGAAGAAGGCATCAATTTTGAGGAATCCTTTGCTCCTGTTGCTCGTCTTGAAGCCGTTTGAATGTTCGTTGCTTTTACTGCACATAAAAACATTACAATCTTTCAGATGGATGTAAAGACTGCATTTCTCAATGGTTCATTAAAAGAGGAAGTTTATGTTAGCCAACCTGATGGATTTGTCGATCAGACTTTCCAGACCATGTCTACAGGTTGAAGAAAGCCCTATACGGCCTCAAACAAGCTCCACAAGCATGGTATGACAAATTGTATTCATTCCTAATTAAACACCATTTTACTAAAGGTATTGTTGACCCGACTTTGTTTGCACGACGTAACGGGGGAGACATATTACTTGTTCAAGTATATGTCGATGACGTCATTTTTTGGTCTACAAATCCAGATTTTTCAAAACGATTTGCAAATCTTATGAAAGGTAACTTTGAAATGTCTATGATGGGTGAACTTAAGTTCTTTCTTGGACTTCAAGTTCATTAATACCCCGTGGCATATTCATTAGTCAGTCATAATACGCAATTGAGCTTTCAAAGAAACATGGCATGGATGAATGTGTCTCCATGAGCACACCTATGGCCACTGAGAGACTGGATGCTGTTTTACAAGGCACTCCTACTGATCAAATGACTTATCGTCAAATGATTGGAGGGCTGATGTATCTAACAGTGAGTCAACCAGATATTGCATTCGCCACCTTTGTGTGTGCTTGTTATCAAGCACGTCTTATGGTCAAACACCCTAAAGAGGTTAAGCGGATCTTTCGGTACATAAGACAGTCTTATAACATGGGCCTATGGTATCCGAATGATTTCGAATTTGAACTAATTGCATATTCAAATGCATACCATGCAGGATGTAAAGACGACTGTAAAAGCACATAATGAGGCTTACAATTCTTAGGTGAAAAGCTCGTGAGTTGGAGTTCTAAAAAGCAAGATTGTACTGCGATGTCTACAGCTGAAGCTGAGTATGTATCATTGTCTGCGTGTTGTGCAAAAGTCATCTGGATGCGAACAAAATTACTGGACTATGGATACAAATACAACAGAATACCGATGTATTGCGATTCAAAGAGCGCTATTGCTATTTCATGCAATTCGGTTCAACATTCGCGTATAAAACACAATACATCGAAAAAGGCCACGTAGAAAAAGGAACGGTGTAATTATACTTTGTCGGAATAGAATACCAACTTGCGGATCTATTTACTAAAGCTCTTCCCAAAGAACGCTTTGAGTACTTAGTTCATCGCATTGGTATGAGATGTATGACTCCAACACAGTTGGAAAGTCTGAAAAAGTTGTCTTCTTGAAAAAGATCATACATCAAAATTGTAATTAAGTTTTTCAAAAACAAAATAAAAATTGAAAAATATACAAAATCCAAAAAGATTTCCTTCATGTTTTCAAAATCAAAAACCAAATACAAAAAAAAAATATAAAAGGACAAAAACATAATTTAATCAAAACCACATGTCTTCTCATTACAATCAGATTCATGATTCGATATTTCCATCATACTTGTTTTCAATGTCTTTACGGGATCATGATATGAGGGAGAGTTATTTTGATAACAAATGTGTTCTCATTGACAAAACATGTGTTTTTGTAATTCCCATTCACGTACATCACCTGAATTTTAATTTCACATCACTTTTAAAATTCAGTAAAAACAATGATCTCTTGAACATTTGATAAGTTTTTATAAAATGATATATTTTCAAGGGGGAGTTTTTCATTATTTTGTGAAAATCTGGACTTTAAAAGAGAATTTTTTTCATTAACGGACTAAATGTGTAAAGGGATCATACTCCAAGGGGGAGTTTTTGAAATTTTTGGAAATTAAATTCGGTATCTAAAACTACAAGGGCCAAAACTGTCAATTTTTAAACAAAAATTCAGAAGGAAAAACTCCAAGGGCTGAAAGTGTCACTTTCCAAACTTTTAAATTCGGACGGTATAAATAGGATATTAATTTCATTTTCTATTTTTCTTTATTCCGAGTTTCATATCGAAAAAGGAGATAATCGAGTTTTTGATTTTGAGTTCATAACAACGTCCAAAATCATTCTCTCTTCTTAAAAGTAAGTAATTTTCGATGTTACAGGTTTTTGAAACGAGTTTTAATGGTGTTATTGACGTCGAAATTAAATTCGATAAGAAATAAGGTTTCTGAAATTGGGGTTTTTGATTATGATAATAGACTTAGGCTTAATAATGCTAATAATGGTGTTTGTGTATAGTTAATTGTGATATAAACTAATCAATCTCCAAAAATCTCAAATTCGACACGTTGGTCAAAATTCGGAAGTCTTCAAGATCTGTCAAAATTGATTAAAATAGAGATAAATGACTAATAATGATTAGAATAGACTTGTTAAAACTTAATTAGATCGAATTTGTTGAAAAAGTGGCCAAGTAATTCATTTTCGACAAGTCATAATTGAAAAGGATCAAATTTGAAAGTCAAAACCTGAAAAGGTCAAAATTCGGAAGTCAAACTTTAAAAAGTCAACTTTCAATTTCGGAAGTGTCGAATTTGTTGCTAAACGCATAATTTTTTTTTTTGGGGGGGGGGGTTACTAGATTTAGTATGTGTTAATGATAAATGTCTGAATGTGTTGTCTAAAGCTCGAATGTTTGTAAATAACAAGATCTGTATCTCATGTGAGTTGAAATCCAAATGTTTGTGAAAAAGTACCTCAAAATTGAATGCAATTGATCAAGTTTTTAATGAATTTTATACCTTGTGTCAAATTATGTCTATTCTCAATTGTTTAAGTGGTCTAAGTCATATCCGGTTACGACCGTTTTCTGCATTGAACATAATAAGGAGTGAGTGACTTAGTGACCATTTAGTTGTTGAATTCGATGTGTTTGTTTACATGGTATAAGATTTATTACAAGAAGCAAAAATGAAGAATTTCAAAATAACCAGAGACTGATAATTTAATTTTTAATTTTTTAAGCGGTCTAAGTCATGTCTGGTTTTGACCATTTCTGCAATGAACAGAATGAGGAGTGAGTGACTTAGTGACAATTCAGTTGTTAAATTGGGTTTGACTGATTCTATGTTATCAAAAACAAATGCTTTTGCAAAATAATTTTATGAAAAAGTTTTCAAATTTTTGTATTGTGTCAAAAATGATACCCTTTCACAAAAAGTTTTAAGAATATGAATGATATCTCTTCAATTTCTCAAATATGAGTCTTATTAAAAATCAAAGAGTATCTTCATCATTCTTGACAAAGTATCATTTCATAAAGAATTCCTGGTGAGGATATTCTAAACAGAAAGAGAGACAAAAACCATACGCGAAAAAGCAAATCTGAAGTGTGTTCAAAAAAGAAATGCCAGAACACACAAAAAGAGAAATCAAAAGAAAAATGCGAATAAAGCGTATGGCATGTGCTAGAAAAAGAAAGAAAAAGCACATGTGAAACAAGCTGATTAAAAATATGTTCAAAAACAATTGCCATAACATATAAAACAGACAGAGCGGAAAGAGACAAAAATGTCATATAAATTGTTTGTTATCTAACATCTTGTCATCAATCATTCAGAATTCATCATGGCACAACCACAAAGACAAGCTAATGTTCACCAAGACAAATTATGTCCACTTAACAAACGATATGCTCTTATGGATGCCAACAAAAAGATAGATCTTGACAATCTATTGTGTCCAAACGAAAGCAAAATCCTAGCAAACATTCTTCAAAACCATCCACTCAGATTCAACGTT
This sequence comes from Tanacetum coccineum, assembly GCA_026074375.1. Lineage (NCBI taxonomy): Eukaryota > Viridiplantae > Streptophyta > Magnoliopsida > Asterales > Asteraceae > Tanacetum > Tanacetum coccineum. The sequence goes on from BQNB010009630.1 coordinate 10,007, forward strand.
GCTGCTTCTTTATCAGTACCATGAATATACTTGAGGCAATTTTGGCATACTTTGAAGGAAGATAGATCAAAGTATAGGATCTCGTTTATACTTGACAGGAAAGAGCTCACTGTGACTCTTAATGATTTAAGGACAATATTCCAACTGCCTCAAGCCACATACAACAGTCATGAACACTTTGTTGCTGCACTAAAGTTATCAGAGATGGTTCTGTTTTATATAAACGATCTTGGTTTTACACTAGAATTAAGATCGCCATCCAACTTTAAGACAACTGGTCTCATACAACCGTGGCAGATACTATGCAAGATGTTTTCAAGATGTCTGACAACAGGAGTTACTGGTTTTGATCAACCACCTTTGCAGATCATGCAGATGTTGTATTGCTTTGTCAATAATATACATGTTGACTATGCTGACTTGCTTTGGGAAGGACTGCACTACTCACTCGAACATCCATCAACACTGATTTCTTATCCCAAATTCACAAAGCTTATAGTGAGTCACTACATGACTGCTTTTTCTGAGATCTCGAGAAGAGCTCATGATAAGTATCACAATTTGGAAGATGATATGATGGTTAAGAACATAATCAATTCAGGGAAGCATAAGGACGAAGTTAGAATTAAATTCCGAGTTGGATGATAACCGATGAGATGAAGCTCACAAAAAATTATCGAATTTATGTTATGGTGTTTGGGGGTAGATGTTCCTACGACTCAGTCACAACCGATTGAGTCTACCTAGGGAACTCATAGGACAACTAGCGCCCCTAGGTCACCTAACCCTGATGTGGATGAAGGAGAATCAAGTGCTCCACGAAAGTCTACTGTTATTAGACTTCGTATTCCTCAAAGACGATCAACTCGACTTACTCCACCAACACCATTCCCAACTACTGTTGAGGCTGATGACATAATCTTACAAGATACAATTCAACTCAGCCTTGCTGAGCAGAAAAGTCATGATGAGCTTGAAGCAAAGCAAAATGTACAAAAAGTTGAGGAGCACTTGATTGCTAAAGAGATTGAGAAATTGGTTGAAGGAGCAGAGAATGCAGAAAATGATGAGGTTGATAGTACTACCCTTAGGCAAAATGATAATCCAAATGATCCCAGCACTAGGTTAGAGCCCATGAGTAATAAGGAAAGTCCGAAGGTGGAGATAACTGTTGAAGTATAACCAGTCAATTCTAATGAAGAGGAGGAAGAGTCAGCAGAGGATGATTATGAGTTGAATAGAAGGGAAAAGGGAAGCATGTAGAGGAGTCTAGGAGTACACCATCCCCCACAATAATTAGATCCCCTAGGATTCATTCTACTATCATATCTTCGGATAATGATAAACTCCAGGAATTGACGGTAACTGATCCACCACCTTTATCTTCAACACCATAATCATCTTTACCAAAAATTCAAACTATCTGTAACAAACCGACTCTTATCCTTGTTTAAACCCAAGACTGGACGCTTCAAACAATACAAGAGTTTCTTTAATGAATTGCAAGGAAGCTACAGTTACTTGTTTGAACATCTAAAGACAAGGTTCATGCCGAGAAAGAAGTTCAATGTGCTTGCTTAACATCTACAAGAAATCATGGAAGAGTCATTGCCCAAAATGGTAGATGATCGAGTCAAGGAGCTTACAAAGACACACGTTCAAGTATATGTTACACAGGGACTCATAATGGAAAGACAACAGAGTTAAGTGGATGTGGCAAAGATGATTGCAGATGCAATACAGCAAGAACGCGAGAATCTTTGGACAGAGATTTCTTCGCAAATTAACAATGCTATCACTAACCATATTCCTTCTCAGGTTGATTCATCTGTTAGGAATTACATGTCAGGACATATTTTGTATGTGCACCCGACTCAAGCCACTCCAACCTCTGCATAAAAACAACAATACCAATTATATCTGACCATGAGAGACAATCCTCGGTTGCAACGGGTTGACTTACCTATTTGGCTCATACTTAAGTATAAGTTTGAAAGACTTCATGTGTCCGATACTCCTTGTATACCTTTTGCCGTTCACCCAAGAGATCAGGATGATCCTTATGATGATGCCCATCCTGAGGGGGAGAATGATGCAAAAAGGCAAAAGACGTTTGAGCATGGAACCTATGTGTTTGGAGAATCATCATCTGGTCAAGACAATAAAAGTGAACCAGGTCTATCAACGTCAGGTAATCAAGAACAATTAGATAACTTTGATTTTTGGACGGATTCTTATGCCACAGATGATGATGAACTTCCAACTGAGAAAGTGTCACAAGAACTTGTAAATGAAATGTCACAAACTGTTGATGAAGCAAAACTACGCAAAGTTGTTAATGAAATGTTGAGACAACGATGCACTTCAGGAGATGAGCATCAATACCACATTGATCAGATGCAAAACTTCTTGAAGAATGATATTGTGTGGGAAAGCAGGAAAGAAATCTTAGTTTCACCACATCCATAAAAGCCCATTCCAGTCATCCAAAGCTGCCAAAGAGATCCCAAAGCTCCTACACTATCTTTGGTAAATCAAGATCTATTATACCTAAAGAAAGAAAGCTCGAGACCTGAGAAGATTGTGATGTCTCTTTATAAGTTTCTTGCAGTTATCTTTCTTGATGATGATATTGAAGAAAGAACTTCCAAATGGGTAGATAAATATGTGAAGAAGTTTAACCCTTATGCTCGATACAATGTCGAACATTGGAAGAATCCACATGCAAAGATCTTCTACATCAAGAAACAAAAAGAGCCTGGAAAGCCAAAGGAAGTAGTATACTAAAATTCAAATATTATTCAAATCATCAAGACTTATTGGGAACTAGGACTTGAGCACACGTTTATAAAAAAGATTATTGCAAGAAGAGCAAATGGTAGCATAGTGTTTATCACAAAGTTATATTACAAGAACCTCAACAAGAATGATATTGAGGATATGTATATGCTAATTGTTAGCAGCAAGGTAGAGGACTATGCTAAGACTAGTTTGTTGTGGTCATTGTCAGTCTTCCTCAGGAGTACAATGATCTGGGAAAGAGTACATGATTTCCAGCTAGGTGTGGAAAGCTATCAACAGAAGGTCAATCTTACTACACCAACAACCACTTTCCCAGGCATTGAGAAGTACAAGGTGTTATACATCGTCTCTGAGCCCGTGTATGGCATTCTATACAAGAACAACAAGAAAGAAAAGAGAGTGATGAGACATCAAGAAATTCATAAGTTTTTGTGATGCTACATTAAAAAGAGTCTTGGAAGGGTTAAAGAGCTACAATAATGATGTAAAGCATGGTTATGTGACTCCAAGTTTCAGTAAAGAAGATGCTGAATACCTGCAACTATTTAAGGAAGAGATTGATGAATGGTTGAAGCATCGAGATCAGATGAGACGTTGGGAAATGTACGTGAACGGAAGACCACTAGGATCAAGAAGGGAACGCCAAGAATAATAGACCCTAAGGGGGGAGATTGTTAGGATCATAAAAGTGTTGATTATGATACTTTAAGTGGTTTTATTTATGATTAGTGTTTAGTCTTTATTTTATAAAGTAAAAAGTAGTTTGTAATAAGGAGAAATATGCTAAAAGTAAAAAATAGCATATTATCCAAAGACTAGGGACTAGATTGCAAAATTAGGAAAATAAAGGAAGGGAAGCCAACCTCCCTCTCCTATAAATAGCCACTTAATAATCATTAGGTGGTTAAGGCTTGTAACAAACTCACTTTCCCTCCCTTTTCTCTTTTTTATAAAATTTGGAAAATTATGAAAGACTTGCCTTCCTCTCTTAATTCTTTATATTCTAAATCGTTCTATATCATGTGATTCAAGCTAAAACAAGACCTAACACATCCATCATCATCGCCATATTTAATTCAAATGAGAATCCATAGATGCGCGAGATTTATGTAAAAGCAAACACGTTTTGTACCCATTCAAGTCAAAGAAAACAATGAAGCCTACATTGTCAAGCCAAAATCAATATCATTACCATCAACTCTGAAAGTAACACACAGACCATCAAGTCCCACTGCAACCAACAATATTGGGCCACAACGAAACGACACCGTTTCGATCGATGTTTGATGTATCTTATAACACTCGTAAGACATATGATCGCAAATAGTCGCTGCTCACAAATGAGACTCAAGTCTACATACGCATCACAATAACAAAAAAATATCGTTCATGGTTGCAACCAAAGTTATAACCCGGTTACCCCGCCAAGACAGTAAAGAAAACCATTGTTAGCTGCAACCATAGGTATAACCCAGTAACCCCGTCAAGATCGTGTACCCATTAAAGCATGGTTTTTGAAATGTAAATATCCAGGTAGCAATCATAATTGCCTCAACAAATTACTCAACAAAGTTCACCTTTGAGAAACCACGTTATAACTAGTATTGATCAATATTCGACCCCGATAAAGATCAAAGGCACATGATCCACACATGTACCATCTAACTTTTTTCGGAATCAAATACTAAGCATCATAACCGATGTCGACCAATGAGCCGATAAAAAGATAAATGGTACAAATATGAAACATATGGCATCTGCTTAGAAATATGGTAGCACAACCCCAATATCAGCCATGGCTGCATCCCCTCTATGACTGAGCTTGCCTTGCCAAGATACCAGCAAACCAATTTCATAAGAACACATCCAATATAATCTCAAAAAACAGTCACAAACTCAATTTTGATAACAAATACCCTAACAACATAATTTAAAAAAACTGATTTTCATGAACCTCTAGAACTGTTTTCATGAACCCCAAAAAACCCCACAAAAATAACTTCAATAAACTACGAACCAACAAAAAAATCCTCCCGACCATAAAAATAACTTTAAGAGACCACATATCAACCAAAAAACCCCGAATCAAACCCCTAAGTAGTATATCGCAATCAAAAACCACCTTACAGAAATAAGCATACAAAAAAAACCCAAATCAAAACCCTAAAAACTATACCGCAATGAACCTAAACCTTCAAAACAAAAACAAAGCATACCTTTATCAAAACACGAATCAAGCACAAAAATAACCAACCACCATCACCAAAAAACCCCTAAATCCAAACACACAACCTTGTGGATGATCAAAACAACCCATCAAACCCTTTGATAGATCATTCACACGACAACAAACCCACAAAAAGTCAAACAATGAGATCTATCTGCATGTGTAGAAGTTTCAAGGTTGTATGTGTGAGTAGCGAGAGAGTGTACTCCACACAACCCAATATATCCCAAAGATAAAAAAAACTAGGTCGACCACATTTTTTAACCCACTCTATGGGCGACATCGAAACGACGACGTTGTAATTTTTATTTTGCGGCCAATGCGATCTCTAACCCGAGCTGTACGCAGTTTTATAGATTTAGCCCTTAGACGATGCCATTTACTTTATTGTTGTAACGTTGTAACCGTAAAAAGTATGCTTTGGTATATGTTGTAAGAGTTGAGATCAATGCATGCCCAAAATTGCTTAAAGACCCAATGAATCAATTTTAGCCCTTTATTATTCATCATAATAAAAAAACCTCACTTCCCACCTTTAAAAAAAAAAAATATCTTGCAAACGGTAAATCGTCAAGCGACATAAAATACACCATCATGACAAGTATTTTTTTATCTTTCAGTAGACGGGGACTTAGATATACTTTCGACGCACTTTTGTTTTTCGAGTTTGGTTTTAGTATTAAAATTATGTTTGAAATCACGTGTGATTTCACAAATCACATGTGATTTTATAAAATCACATTTGATTTCATAAATCGCATGTGATTTTAATATAACAAATCATACGTGATTTTCTAGACGTAACTAAAAAATAAGTCGAAAAATGTTCGTCGAAAGTATATAGAAGTGTCCCTCAATAGAAAGATGATTTAATTATCATCGTGATGATATGATTCTTTTCTCTTAACGATTTACTATTTGTAAGATATACTATTTTCAAAAAATGATAAAAAGGGGGTCTTTAATTTTGATTAAAAAATAAATATCTAAAATTAGTTTATTTGGTCTTTAGATAATTAAGGGTATACATTGAATTCTTCTCTAGCTTCTACCCGCTTAGATTTAAGGTATGTTTGACAAAAATAATTGTTGCTGAAACTGAAGATGGAACGGTATAGATAGAGATGGAGATGAAAATTATGAAAAGAGTAATTATTATAAAACAAATAAAGTAGCATTTGATTTTAAAAGATTATGAAAGATTATATTATTTATAATCTCATATAAGTTCATTTGCCAAACGAAGATTATATGTTAAATAGCTTATTTTTTTTAAAAAAATCTCTCCATAATCTTTGATGCTAAACATACCCTTGTAGTCTTATAGATATTATTAGTTTATTACTAGTAATTCAAGTAATAATTGCGTTGTATATTTTAAAGGGTTTTTCTAACTCTAAGACACATGATAAGAAGGGTACCAAAAGTTATGTGTCACAACCTGAATGATCAGCAATCATTATTAATCATCAGCACCACAATTAGTGACTGACCATTCAGATTATGACACATAGACTGCAGGACCCTCTTTATCATGTGCCTCGGCACATATTAAAAAAAAATCCTATTTTAAAATCTCGCGGCAAAAACACTTTCCAAGCCCCGAGATAATTGGTTTGTTGGTTTTGTAGACGAAAAAAAAAGAAAAGAAATATGCAAACGCCAATATTTGTGTACTTCAAAACTTAAAAGGGGAGAACAAAACCCTAATTTTAATACTCCAAATCGCCCGTGATTTCATCTATATTTTATTCATCAATCGCCAGTCGCTTGAGCCACCCGTCAATCTAACAATCAGTAATAACTTCTCGTTTATTCTTATTGATCGATTCAATGACATATAATTTAATAGTTTATGCTTGTAGCAGAATAAAAACCCCAAAATCTATTTATTTTCTTAAGAAAAAAAGATCAATTTTTAGTTATAGACGATATGATTGACTGGTTTAGTTGATTATTTAGGGTGCTTCAAAATCTGTAAATTTTTTATTTAGGAGTCGAGCTTTTATCGAGCTCAAACCCGAGCCGAATAAACCAGCTCGAAACACATAACGAGCCTAGCTCAATCTCGAGCTTTTATAGATATAGATATTGTTGAGTAACTTTGGATGAAAAAAATTACGTCAAGTAGGATTTGAACCTATATTAAGGTTTAAAGACCTTTGCCCTATCCATTAGACAATGGACGTTTTCATTGTGTTTTTTTTGGGTATTTTTACTTTCTGATACTTTATTTGAAAGAAAAAGAATAGAATTAGTAGGATTTATAACAAAATTTGGATAGTGTATTTCAAGGCTGTCAAACTCGCGAGTTTACACGTAAGATCGTACGATCATACGTGTCTACCTGATAAAATCATGTAAGATCGGTGTAGGATCGCATCAGAGGTAGGATCGCAAGTAGGATCGTAAACTCACGCGTAAGATCGTAGGATCGCGTGTCGATACGAGTTTACCAAATTACCAAGTTACTAACTTATTGACTTACATACTTACTAGCCCATTACTTTTTTTAGGCCAAAAAAAGAACAATATGAGTCCGCTGATCTCAGTAACAAGTATTGATGTTTCATTCCTAGATTTTCTAATCAATAAATCTAATTATCTACTTTCCCCAAATTGAAATTACATGAAACAAATTAGGGTTCTTATTCTCATGTTCTAGTTACCTTAAGCAAATTTTTTTACAAGTAATTGTTGTTTTTTCTTTTACCTTTTCATAGTTTTAACTATTAACCTTTAAGTTTTAATTCAGATAGCTTAATTGTAGTGATACTAGTGAAGTACTTTGTTTTGAGACGTTTATTACGCATGTTATGTAATTTTATTCCTCTAAATCGTGAATGTGACGATTGAAACTTGACTTTTTTGTGTTTTACTTTTACTTTGGTATTTAAAATTTGAACTTTGACATTTTTAAAAGGATATTATATAAATTTGTATTTGATGATGAGTAGAAATAAAAATAGTTTGACTCGTTTATCCGTTGCTTACAGAACATGATAAATTGGTAGGATCTTACGATCTCGATCTTGCAAAGACAAAAATGATCCCAGGTGGGATCGCGATCTTGACATCCTTGGTGTATTTAATGATACAAAATGTTTTGTGGAAAACAAGGAAAATGAAGATCGCGTTCATTTTGTCATTTTTGTGAGTCCCTTAGGAATAGATCTCTGCAACCTATTAAGGATGATAGCCAAGATGTATAAATACAGTTGATTATGTAGAAACACTGATTATGAATACTATGTGTTAATGCGGAATCTTAACACAAGTACTAAGAAAAACAATGTAGAACTAAATAATAACTTAGAATCCCAAATCAAATATTGATCATTCAAACACGCGATCACGAACTTAATCACGATTTTCAATTCACGCCTCGTCGGGAAACGACTCGGGAAGGTTTTTGGATTTACTTTGGTTAAAAAGTATAAATCTTTTTAATACCCATACGAAATACTTACTCTCTCTTATTAATTGATTTTTTTGACGAGTTATATATATATCTATATTATATATATTTTATATTATATATATATATATATATATATATATTATATTTGTCTTAAGTTTTCAAGAACCAATTTTTGGCGCCGCTGCTGGGGAGGTTGTGAAACGATTATTGTTTACATTTGAAGATTAGTGTTTGAAGACCCTTCCCCGTGAAGTTATCGCTTTCATTTGTGAAATATTTTCTTCTATTATCAAGTAATCAAAAATTCAAATAAAAAATTAAAAAACAACAAAATCAACCATTGTGTCACTTGTGAATTCGGCTCACCTTTAGATTACAAACTATAAGAGAGGTATAAGGAGGGTTGATCCGAAAATCTTCGACCCGAAAGGAGAAGGTTTTTAAAACGCTTCGCGCTTACCTGCTCCTCCGCTTCTTTGTGCGTTTTCTAGAGAGCTACCGTACACGTGTTGATTATGGTTACAAAAAATAGTTTTCTTTTTTCTCTTATTTTGTCCTTAGTGTATGCAAACTCGCTCTTCTTCAAAAATTCGTTGGTGAACCTTCTACGAATCCTACTTCTACGATTCCAAATCTTCGTAACCGTAGATGTTCTAAACAAAGAGTCGAACCGTTTTGTCTTGAAGAGAATCCCGTAGTTACGATAGCCGATCAACGTACTATGGTGGAATTACTCCGTGCACACACGAGGGTATGCGGAGGTAATCGTAGTTTCCACCCATTCCCGCTGAGCATTTCGAGCTCAAGCATAGTATAATAAATCTTGTAACTTCAAAACAATTTTTGGGTTTTGAGAAAGAAGATTGTGGAAACCGTAGAGGGGGGGTGAATACATTTTCATTTAAAAACTTTAAGATCAAAGATTACATCACTCTTCTACGGGCGACTTGTCCATAGATTTATATGGGGCCGCCAAGTAAGTATATCAGGGGGCGCCTGAGTTATGGGGACCGCCACAAAAAGGTTTTCGGACTAGTTCTTTTGTATCAATTATCCCGATCAAGTTGACGCAAAAATATGAGAAATGCTATAATAGGTTACATAGCTAACAATATTCCTAACAATATAACCACATTCACAATAATATGGCAATAGAGCTAAAACAACCTTAACTACAAGATCTACACAACCATTCTCACAATCACTGAGCACAATGCAAGTATAAAAGTAAAGCGGTAAATGTAAGAAATAAGTAAGCGATAAGGTAAAGGAAAATGCAAACGACACGGTGATTTTTAGTGGTTCGTTTTCACGAAGCTCATTTCGACCTCCTACTCCAATCCTCGAGTATTTAACTCGAGAGTTGCTTCACTAATCAACAAGCTCCCTTTCGGGGATGGAAACCTTATACTATTGCTTCAATTATTTCGACACTAAGGCTAGTTATCGAGTCCTTCGTGGGTTATAACCAAAACCATTATGTTTTATGCCCCAAAAAAACCACATAACAAACTTGTGTTTTTATTGGCCTACTAAAAACACATAAACACGTTTCGATTACATATTTTCTGACACTAAGCTAAATGTCGAGTCCTAATCTTAGCTAGAACCAATCTACCACTTCACCAATGTATTTTAAGGCCTAAAATACTAACCAACCCACAATCAACCCATCCAAATATATACATCATTTGGATCTACACACACTACTAAAGATTGGAAGACATTGACTCGATTCGTATTTAAATGTAACAAATGTTAAAATGGAATTAACTAGACTACATAACTTCAGATCTTGAAGATGACCGAAGTTCTTTCTCTTGCACTTGAGGGAAGAAGGAAAGAGTAGAAGATTGGATCACATTTAAACAAGATTAAACAAGTTAAATGATCAAAGATTTAGAGAGATTTAGTGAGATCTAGAGAGAGAAAGAACTATGGTAATTCCGGCAAAAGGGTTTGAAAACTGTTGGAGCTGACCACTATTTATAGGAGATGAGCTGAACAGTCTGGCACGGCGGTCCTGTGGTCCCTTATATATAATGGGGACGACATGCTATAAGAGGACGACGCCGCCGCCTAGACTCCGCTCCTTTTTTTGTCTTTTTGTGGGGAAGGTTGTATCTGGTATAGAAGCTTCCATTTTGGGGGGAAAACCAGATTTCAAATTTTATATTTAAATAAAACATTTCTTTTATTAAAAAGTATTTTGTGTTTATTTATTTTTGTGAAAAATACTTTTGTAGAAATGTAATGGTTAAGAAAAAAAATATTTTTCTTTGATCATCCTACAAGTTTAATTTGTTTGTACATACCTTATGTGATTTACATCGGGTGCAAACAAATGTCATCCAGGGTTTGATGCAGACTTGAAGAATTAGAGTGTTGTTGATATGTATGCATTGATGATTTGTGATTACGAGTAACTTACGTACTTTACGTTATGTATTACAGGTTACATGTTTGTTATTACCAAAACATAAAGAGATAGTATAGATTAAATATCGTAATATTTGCACTAACAATCTCCCTCTTTTTGATGATGACAAACTATGTAAACTATAGCATATAGTAGAGTTTAAAAGTTACTCGTTTACACTCCCTTCTCCCCCTTTTGTCAAAGCAAAAAGGTATAGTGTGGATTATGGTTGGAGCATATAGGTTGGAGGTTTGTGAAGAAGACATGAGAAGAGGGGTATTTATGTTGGAGGAATGAGAAGAGGATAGATGCTCCGAGTATATCGGTTTGAGGTATGAGGAGAAGATATGAGAAATAAAGGTGAAGGTGATTGTGTGTTTCTTGGATTGTTTAGAAAAGATCTTGAGAGGTGAGAAGTAGGCAAGACAAGAGGGTAGGTACTTCGAGTGTATAGGTTGAAGGAATGAGGAAAAGGTAGGTGATCCAAGTATATTGGTTGGATGAATGAGAAGACAACATGAGAAATAAGGTTGAGGTGGTTTTGTGTTCTTGGATAATTTAGATGAGGTCGTGATAGATGAGAAGAAGACATGAAAACAAAGTAGGTACTTCAAATATATAAGTTAAAGGTATGAGAAGAGGACCTTAAGGTTGAGGGTGATTTTAAAGTGAAAATGAGTGAATATTTTAAGTATGAATAAACCCTTCACCTATTTGACAACCCCGAATCCTATCTTCCTATAAAAGGTGACTATGCCTCATCCCAGTGAAGTCTTCTATTATCATAGTTTAACTAACTCCATGCTATTTTTCCACATATCTCTGAGCCCCCTTGCTCATTCCATCCCCATGATAATTACATTCCTTGTATATTGACTCTAACGGATCCATGGATCAAATAAATTACCATCGATGCTCAAGAATTTCATGCTATTTAATGAGTAGAGCTCCGTACAAGTGCTCCCCTTGGTGTACGCTCCCCTTATTTGGGGAACCAAGGAATCAAGATATTGTTGTGCTACAAAACAAATTTAGTAGACAAGTGCACATATACATATAGCAAAATATTAGGGGGAACTAGACATGCACTTCTAGGTTTTATTATTCTAGAGTATGACACATTGAAAGAGAAGTAGAAACTAGACACAAGTAATCATTATTTTTAACAAACAAGACAAAATGATGAAATTAAGAAGAATCGAGACTATGTTTACGGAGAAAGATATACCGACTTTTAATAAACATAATAGGATTCCCTTTATTGATTGACACAAAAATATTATGAGAATGACCTTTTAAAAGTAGACGAATGACAATTAATATCTTGGAAAAATATTCAATAATATATATATATATATAAATAATATAATTTGTGAGTTCCCTTGTAGAATAGATCTCTGCAAGCCTATTAAGGATGATAGCACTATTATAATCCACTCGACTATATAGGAAACACTGATTATGAATACTAATGATTTAATGCGGAATCTAAGCACAAAGTACAAAGAAAAACAATAAAGTAACTGAATAATAACTTCATTAATCTGCTTTGAATATATAACAGATTACTAACTATTTAGATATGATTTGCTATGAGATATCTTGAGGTCGTGTCTAACTATGCCAATAGGAATCCTTTTATAGAACAAAGATAACCCTAACAGGCTTACAAATCGCATACATATCTTTTCCGTTAAAAATATCTCTACATATCTCTCATAAACGGTACTAAACTATTTTCTTCTAACGGTACTAACTAACAGAGTCAAAAAAAATAGCTTTACCATTTTGTACTGTCAGAACATAACGAATAACTATCAGTACTAACTATTTGTACTTTCTACTAAGTTAGGAAAACATAAATCCTAACAATCCTCCCTTAAACATGAATGTTGAACTCTTTTAACTTCATGTTTCTTCAAACAAGCTTAAGCACATAGAGGATGTAATCCAAACATCTCGATCCTTTCATGATCTTTAAACTCTATCCTTCCTTAGCAGCAACTCAGTCTTCTCTAACAACACAGCAACATCTTTTCAGACAACAATCCAACTAAGTTTGGCTTTGTAGTTTATGGCAAACTACCACCATTAACGAATTTGATGTTCCTTTACGCAGTAGCCATTTGCTATGGGATAGTTAACACTTTAATTTTAAAAACATGTGAGTTAATTACCATACAGTTTTTGGTAAATGTCAACCACAATGGAATTGATTTGTCTTTACCAAATACCGTTTGCTTTTGGACTAGCCAATGCTTCATTGCCATAACATGGTGCATTGATAAACCATATAGTTTTTAGCAAACTATCAGCTATCAACAGATTTGATTAGTCTTTACCATGAACTGTTTGATCATGGACTAGCCAACTCTTCACCACAGAAGCAAGGTGAGTTGAGAACCCTACAATTTTTGGTAAATTGTCAACCATAAACGGATTTGAGAAGTCTTTACCACAAGCCGTTTGCTTATGGACTAGCCAGTTCTTATGCCTGTTAAGCATGGTGAACTGATGACCATTTGTTGTGTGGTGGTTAGCCAACACTCAAACCCTTCTCAATTCCATCAACCTTTCTCTTCAGGTTCTAACTCTGCAAGCAACTTTTTGATAAATCTAATCAACTCTAATGCCATAGTACTGTCTTCTTCAGACTCTAACTTCAATTTCAGCATTTGCATCAGTACTTCCTTTCTCAAAGGATACTTCTTTTCTACCAGCATATGAATGACTAATCCTGTTTCAGTCACTAAGGTATGTACTCCTGAAGAACTATGCAACTTCCAACTCACAATATTCCAATCCTGCTGTGCATTCCAAAACTCATTTTCATCATCTGGATTGAACATAACCATCAAATCTCCCCAAAGTACTCTGTCAAAACCTTCAGGTATCTCATCTTGAAATCTGTCCATTACCAGTTGATACACAGCATTCAAATCCTCTCTATCAAATATGGACAATACTCTCATCAAAGTACTAAAGTATCTCTTTTGTCCATTACTTCTAATCACCACATTTTGATTAATCTCTTCAAAGTGTTCAGCTTGATCAGTCTGTGGTTTAGTTCCAAGACACTCTGTCTTCCATTCTTTGATAGGATATTTTCTGTCAAGTATTTCATAATCCACTTCTTTTTCCTCATCTGGAGCTATAGTTAAGTGTAATCTCAGCTCATCATTCTCTTTGTCACTATCATCTTCAGAAGTGTTTTGAATATATCTTCTTTTCCTTGACTTCATCTTTTTCCTAGTACCAAGTTTTCTCTTTCTGGTACTCTCTTCTTCTTTACTTTCCTTCTGAACTTCTTCTTTACTTTCCTCCTTGAGTACTTTACTTTTAGAGAAATCAACTCCTTTCTCATTCATCCTTTTGATCAATCTTTCATCTTCAGCAGACCCAATAGAGATAAAATCTTCATCTGACCTCTTAATCTTCTCATACAAAGCTTGTACTTCCTTAAACTTCTTGATTTTCAATTCAGCATGCTTGAAGTTTCCTACATGCTTCAAGTAGGTCATCATTTGATTTCTCAGTTGATTCTTGGTTGGTGGTCTATTTCTGATAGCTTCTGATCTTTGCTGAGCAAGGAATCTTCTTTGAGCAGCAATTGTGTCATGAAGGAACTTTGCTCTTTCTTCTATTGTAAATTGCTCTCTTTCTTGTTCTTGAAGCTTCTCAGCAAGAAGTCTATCTGCCTCAATCCTTGCCTTTATATCATCAAAGTTTCTTATAAGAGCTTCATTGACAGCTTTTTCTTCAGCTATTATGTTTCTTTCCTCTTCAGCTTCCTACTCTTCTTGTATTTTCCTAGCCATCTCTTCATTACTTTCAAGTTGTTTAAACTTTTTCTCAGCTTCAGGTATACCATCATCTTCACTTTTAGATTCATCCTCCTCTTCAATTTTCTTCTTTCCTTTGTCTTTTGGATCAATCTTTGGAAGAGGCTTTAGTGTGAGAAGTGATCTTGTAGAAGTAGGCCTAGGTCTATCAGTTTCTTCAACATCCTTCAACTCTACACCTTTCTCCTTTTCTCTAGAAACTGCTTTGGCTTGACTCATGTTGAGAAGAACCTTAGCTATTGTTTCATCATCACCAAATATTGTAGAAGTGGGTGTTTGAGTGGATGTTTGAGTGGCTTGAGTAGCAATTTCTTCTTCAGTACCTTTCTTATGCCCATCAGTACTTTCAACTTGCTCTTCAGTACCTTCAATGTGCTCTTCAGTACCTTCAAAGTTCTCTTCAGTACCTTCATTTTGCTTGTCAGTACTAACTTTGGATCCGTCAGTACTAACTATTGGTCTGTCAGTACTAACTTTCTCCATATCAGTACTAACTCCATCCTTGTCAGTACTAAGTACATCTTCAGTACTAAGTATGTTCTCATCAATCTCCTTGTCTTCATCCACCATTTCTCTTGTCCTCCCTTCATTCTGAGCATTCTCTGTTTCCATATGATCAACTGTATCTTCAGGAATTTCATCAAACAGAGGATCTCTTTGAACTGATGATTCACCTTTAGCAAACTTCCTCCCTTGTTTGGATACAGACTCTTTGTGCACCCTTTGTTTCTTGGGGAAGCTTTTTCTTGTCAATCTGTGCTTCAATGAGCTTTTTAGCCATGCTCTGTGTTGTTTGATGACAGGTTTAGCTTGCTTCTTGAGCTTTTTGATCTGAGCCTTCAAGTCTTGTACAAAGTTGCTTCAATGAGCTTTTCATCAATTTTCCCATAAAGGAAGACACTTTTCACATCCATTTGATAGACTATAAAGCCCATATATGAGGCAAAGGCTAAAAAGATCCTTATGGCTTCAAGTCTTGCCACAGGAGCAAAAACCTCATCATAGTCTATCCCTTCCTCTTGCCTATGTCCCTGAGCAACTAACCTTGCTTTATTTCTGACAACAACTCCTCTTTCATCCTTCTTATTTCGATAAACCCACTTTGTACCGATAGCCTTCTTCCCATAAGGCAAATCTACTAAGACCCAAACTTTCTGTATCTCAAACTGCAACAATTCTTCTTGCATAGCATCAACCCAGCTTTCATCTTCAAGAGCTTCTGAAATCTTCTTGGGTTCATGTTGAGACAGGAAACAAGCAAATAAACAATGATGAAAGTCCTTGTGGTTTGTTCTCTTTTGCTTTTGAACATAGCTAACAAAAGCATGAGCTCCAGAACTTGTATTTACTTTGCTTCTTGTTTGAACTGTTGAGGTTGGATCTCCTAGAATAAGTGCTTTAGGATGAATGGAGTGAATCCTGGATGTGGGAATAGGACTAACATTCACAACAGTTTCCAAGTTTGTGAAGTCAGCCACTGCACCCTCATCATCATAAGAAGAAGTAGTGAAGATACCATCAGTGGAATTTTGATAAATATCCTCAAGTGGAGGTATTTCTGAATCATCTTCTTTAGGATTTATTGGTTCAGCAAGAGATATTCCCTCATGAGGACTGGCAGTACTAACTGGTATGCTAACAGTATTAACTAGGTTAGTACCGCTAGCTTTAGCTGGTGTGCTAACAGTACTAAAAATGTTAGTACTGCTAGGTCTAGCAGCTTCTTCTTTTATCACTAAGTGCTCAAACTTCTTCCTGAGAGCTTCAACATCCTCTTTACCTCCTTTTCACTTTGCCTCTTAAGTCTTCTCAAGGTCACATCTAAGACTTGTTCTTCCTTTCTTGGACCTTCTCTCTTATCATCTGTTGTTAATGCTGGAGTAATTGTTGAAGAATAAGAAGGCCATATTGGCAGTACAAAGCAGTCTTGAGCAGATTCATCTTCTTTGTCAGAATCCCCTGCATCAATAATCTCTTCTGTACCTACATTTTGGTTAGTTTCTTGTTGACCTGCAGTAGGTAGTTATTTCTCTTAACTAACAAATGATAATTTCATAGAATCATTAAATAATCAAGACAAACACCAAGGTTGGTCTTTCTTCCCTACAACATTGGTTTGTTTTCTAAGAAAGGTGATGTGTAGGTTTTTCTTCAACTCTTTGTTTCTAAATTATATACTCTAAAGCTTGCTTTGTAGAGAATACCCAACTAAAAAACCCTTCATCAGATTTTCCCAGCAAACTTGCCAAGGTGTCAATGGTATTAAAATGGTCACATGTCACCCAAAGGTCTTATATCCAATTATAATTTGGTAATCTTACCAATTAAAAGTTATAATGTGTCTTAATATGATGCTGGTCACTAATAACCTATTTAGACCATAAAAAGCAGTACTAACTCTTCATCCATAAAGTGTGAGTAAAATGAATCTGCAAGACATGGTCCTTGCAGCCTCAATGAGTGGTCTGTTTCTTTCTCTCAAGCCAACTCCAATTTCTGTTGTGGAGTTTTTGGCATTACTGTATTCCCTCTTGATCCTCCTTTAACCCACAGAATTCATAACTATCTTTGTTCTAATTTCTGTACCATTCATCACTTCTAAAAGGATTTAACTTTTTGATTCAATTGTTCTCTATCTTCTTATAAAGTCCTTAAGGATTGCACTATTTCATCCTTAGTTCTTAAGAAAAAAATACCCAACTAAACCTGCTAAATAATCATCAGTGATAACTAGGCAATAGTCTTATGGTTTAAACCTCCTTATCAGATGTAGTCCGACAAATCCATATGAAGAAGTGTAAGGAGTGCCTAATAGAGCTTACGGTTTGGCTTAACAGGAGGCCTTGTGTTGCTTTCCTTTCTGACAAGCAACACAAGTGTGGTCATTTTGAAAAATCTTTGAAGGTAGACCTCTGACAAGGTTTCCCTTTACAAGTTTATTTAAATTTTTGAAATTGACATGACCCAACCTCCTATGCCATTTGTTAGATTCATCAGTTGTGGCCTTTGCAATTAAACAAGCCAATCCCACTTAAGGAACACTGTTCTCTAATTGAAGCTGTACAAATTGTTTTGTCTGGGGATTTTAAGTATACTTGATTTTCATCAGGTAACTTAAATTCAGGAGACAAAACAAGACATTCAGAGTCAGTAAACAAAACCTTGTTCTTTTTATCACACATTTGTGACATAGAAAAAAGATTGAAATGCTGAAGTTCTTTCACAAAGCACACATCCTCAAAATCTAACTTTCCAGTTTTTATTTTACCTTTACCAGTGATATAACCTTTAAACTACCTCCAAAACTACAGGGCACCATTAAAATTCTTGAAATTCAGCAAGTAGGCCCTTGTTGTCCATCATGTGCCTGAACATCACTGTCAACAATTCCCTTTATTCTTAGAAGCTCTATGTGATAATCCAGCACAATATAAGGGACCTAAGCATGTTTGGGCTGAGTCTGCCTATTGATCTTTGAAAGTATAAACAATATCTAAACTGGATCCACCATTGTATTTGGATCCACCATGCATCTTTGAGCTCCAATTACAACCTGCTTTAGGCTTAACACATTTCCCTTTTTCCCCCACAGTACTAACTGCATTTTACCTTAGAGCAGTATTAAGTTTTTTGATTTGATAAATTTTGATCTAAGTACTAAGTTGTTTTATTGAAAGGCTTGAAGATGGTGAAATGAGGTTTTGTGAAAAACATTGCTTGGTCTAACTCTATTCACAATGGTGCTTAACATTATTAACTTTCTTGGCAGTATTAGTTAGTACTAGTCATGTCTGTTTAACATTTGCCTTACAGTACTAAAACTATTAGTATACCGCTAGTTTTTCGAGCAATTATTAACTGAAATATAACCAGTTTCTAGATAGTACTGCTGAATGGAACAAATTGGTTTTGTTATTCACTCTTTGCACATTATTCCAACTCATTGTTTAACTCAGCTTTCTTGCCACCTCATCTCAATGAAATCACAATCTCTAATTAAATGAATAAACTACCAAATACAAACATGCTCTTACAAGCAAACCCATAAGCCCTAAAATCTTTTCTTGTCAACTCTTAGGTTTTTGACTAATTGTGTAGAAAAGACTCTTAACAATTTCCCTAAGTTTTTAACGTCTGGTTAGCAAAAACTAGGTGTTTCTTGTTGTTTTTGTTGGTAATAGGACAATCAACACGCACTCATACTTCACTATCTGATTCTACTCATCCCTCAATTATAGAGCATCAACCAGACCTTTAAGGTTGACATTCTACATTAGATTCATTGACAACTGGTTGCAACACTAATTCATGATGGTTCTGCACTTAATGTTAGTCACAGGTATCAAATTTCACTTGATTTGATTTCAGATTCACTAGTGAGTCTGTTTTGGACCATATGTAAACTTAGAATCATCTACTTCTACATCAGGTCCTGAAGGCATGTAATTTCCTGTCATTGGGAGGAGGAACAGCATGCATTCCATCAGATGTAACAAACCTATCATACAAAGGTTGTTTTTCTATCTCACTCTCTTTATTCATAAAAACACTTTTGCAACATTTCAATTTCCATAGCGTCAAAATACCATATCATATCTGTGATCCTCCATTACCCAATCCAAACTATCATTAGCACTCATTTGGGTACTTAGTAGTTTACTAAGATTTTTAGAAGAATTATGCCATTTTTCTACTTTAGCCTTTAAATCTTCTTTTTCTTTTTGAGCTTCTGCTAATAATTTCTTATGGTTTATCATCTAAGTCTATTTTCATAAACTCTTATCTTTGTTCATACCAAAGTTGTTCCTTGTGATGAGCAACGAACTGGCTTCAACTTTCTTAAGACCTTGAGAATATGCCTTTATTTCTATGCTTGCATCACTTAGTTGTTCTCTCTGAGCATCATACAATTTTTTAAGATTAGCATAAGACTCTTTACACTTATTTGAACATGAAATTACCTCTGTGTCTGAGTCTGAGCTGTTCCATAGCCATCAAAGCATAATCTTCCATCTTCTAATGATTTGTCCCAATCCACACTTCACATCAATTGTCACCAAATTGCTTTAGAATCCCTCCTTTGTCCAGTTTCTGCTCCCATCCTTGTTTCCAGAATTCCATGCATTCCTCCTGTTATCTTGATTTCCCTTGATTCTACACTCTCTACAAAATGCCCTGTTTTGAGCAATTATAAGCATTCCCTTTGTATTATCAAAGCAACGCCTTCTTATGCATCAAATTGTAGCTTCCTATCCATCTCTTGTAAAACTTTTTTAATTCTCATTAGATCATGGCCACCTTGCCACTCAAGTCCATTTCCTCAAGGTCAATATTCATCAAATCTGTCCAAGTCTCATGATCCAGTTGAGGGCAGCTTGATTGGATTAGCAAGAGTGAGTATGATGAAATTTGTTTATACCATTATGTTTTTTGCCCACGAGATTGGGAACACAATAAGCGGTACTAAATTCATTAGTACTGTTAGTGTTCTCAAGACAAAACTATATTTTTGTGCTAGAGATGATGATGCAGTAGAGCCTTTTATATCACTCTCAAAGACTCTTAGATTATTGTACAAATCATCAAAACTAAGAGTGTCCACCCCTGGTTTGGTTCTCATTATTAGGGAGACTTGTGACCAGGCAGAAGGTAGAGATCTTAGGAATTTTTTATTAGCATCCTCAGTAGATACACCTGCTCCATGAATCTCTAACTGACTTAGAAGACTTTTGGAACGTCATAACCTATGTAAGCCCTTTCTGTGTTGGATACCGAGATCCTTCAAACTGTAGCTTCAAATAGACTTTGCTTCTTCTCTGGATTCGTCATTTCCACCAAATCTAGATTTGATGGCATCCCACATTTCTTTTGCATCAGTCATCTTATGGAACTTAGCAAGATGATCTTCTGGTAGGGCCATAAGCAAGGTGGTCCTTGCTTTTCTCTCTCTTTCTCTGGCTACAATCTCTTCTGCAGTTCTAGGAGGCAAAACCTTAATTTGTCCTGATGTATCTGTAGTGATTGATACAGGACCATTCCCATTTTGTATAACCTCCCAGATTGGATAGTCTGTATGGGCCAAATAGTGCTCCATTTTCATAGCCCATATATCATATTCTCCCTTTTTGAGAATAGCAGCTTGATGGTTGATACTGTATGAAGGAGTTTGTTGGGTAGGTGTTTGTGATGATGATGGAGGTGGTGGATTTCTTCTTGTGATGCAGACATGTTTAGTTTTGAAGGATGAAGGTTTATAACTAGATTAGTTTGTTCTTCTTATTCATAGTTTCTCACAGGCTCTGATATACACTTGTGAGTCCCTTAGAATAGTTCCTGCAGCCTATTTAAGATGAAAACAAAAAATAGCCAAATATGTAATAAATACAGTTACTATGTAGACAACACGATTTGAATACTATGTGTTAATGCGGAATCTTAACACAAGTACTAAGAAAAACAATGTAGAACTAAATAATAACTTCTATTAATCTGCTTTGAACAAATTACAGATTACTAACTATTTTAGATATGATATTGCTATGAGATATCTTGAGTTGTAATTCTTATATCTAACTATGCCAGAGGGATCCTTATATATACTAAGGATAAACCCTAAGAAAAGGATATTTTTTGAAAGAACAGGCTTACAAAACGCATACATATCTTTTCCTAAGATATCTCATACATATCTCTTAAACGGTACTAACTATTTTCTACTAACGGTACTAACTAACTGATCAATACTTACATTTTGTAACGTCAGTACTAACTATAACTAACGGTACTAACTATTTGTACTGTCGGTACTAAGTTAGGAAAACATAAATCCTAACAATTTTCCAACAAAATTCTCTACAAAACACAAAATCCCTATTTTCTCTTTTTATACACAAAACTAGAAAACAATTTTTTTCCCCGTTTTCCTTTCATGACACCCATATCTATTTTCCCCTTATTTCCTACGTTTTATACGGTTTTATAAGTTTTTTTGTTGTTTATGAACGCTTACAGGTGTTTTTTACGATTTCGACAATTTTTTTACATTTTCGTCCGTTTTTTACGTTTTCGTCTGTTTTTTACGTTTTTGTCCGTTTTTTGCGATTTTGTATATTTTTTTTTCGATTTCGTCCGTTTTTTTGCAATTTCGTCCTTTTTTCGACTTCATCTGTTTTTTTGCTATTTCGTCCGTTTTTTACGATTTCTTCCGTTTTTTTACGATTTCGTCTGTTTTTTTACGTTTTCGTCCTTTTTTTTACGATTTCGTCAGTTTTTTTACGATTTCGTTAGTTTTTTTACGATTTCGTCTATTTTTTTACGATTTCGTCTGTTTTTTACAATTTCGTCCTTGTTTTACGTTTTCGTCCATTTTTTACGATTTCGTTCGTTTTTTTACGATTTCGTCTTTTTTTTACGTTTTCGTTCGTTTTTTTACGTTTTCGTCCGTGTTTTTTACGATTTCGTCCGTGTTTTTATGAGTTCGTCCGTTTTTTTATGATTTCGTTCTTTTTTTACGATTTCGTCCTTTTTTTACGTTTTCGTTTGTTTTTTACGATTTCGTTTGTTTTTTACGATTTCGTCCGTTTTTTACAGACGAAAACGTTAAATTACAGACGAAAACGTAATAAACTGACGAAAACGTAAAAAACCAGACGAAAACGTAAAAAACAGAATAAATCGTAAAAAACAGGTGAAAACGTAAAAACAGACGAAATCGTAAAACACGGACAAAAAAATAAAAAAACGGACGAAATCGTAAAAACGGATGAAATCGTAAAAAAACTGACGAAATCGTAAAAAACTAACGAAACGGTAAAAAAACTAACGAAACGTAAAAAAATGGACGAAAACATAAAAAAGGAACGAAATCGTAAAAAACGGACGAAATTGTAAAAAAACGGATGAAAACGTAAAAAACAGACTAAATCGTAAAAAAACAGATGAAATCGAAAAAAAAGGACGAAAACGTAAATAAGCGGACGAAAACGTTAAAATACGGACGAAAATGTAAAAAAACGAACGAAAACGTAAAAAAACGGAAAAAACGGACGAAAACGTAAAAAACCGGACAAAATCGTAAAAAACGGGCGAAAACGTAAAAACGGATGAAATCGTAAAACACGGATGAAAACGTAAAAAAAACGGACGAAATCGTAAAAAAACGGACGAAATCGTAAAAAAACGGACGAAATCGTAAAAAAACGGACGAAATCGTAAAAAAACCGACGAACGTAAAAAATGGACGAAAACGTAAAAAAAGTTCGAAGTCGTAAAAAACGGACGAAATTGTAAAAAAACGGATGAAAACGTAAAAAAGAGACGAAATTGTAAAAAACAGACGAAATCGTAAAAAAGCAGGCGAAATCGTAAAAAAAGGACGTAAACGTAAAAAAGCGGACGAAAACGTAAAAATACGGACGAAAACGTAAAAAAAAGAACAAAAACGGAAAAAACGGGCGAAAACGTAAAAAACCAGACAAAAACGTAAAAAACAGACGAAATCGTAAAAAACGGGCGAAAACGTAAAAACGGACGGAATCGTAAAAGACGGACGAAAACATAAAAAAACGGACGAAATCGTAAAAAACGGACGAAATCGTAAAAAAACTAACGAAATGGTAAAAAACTTACGAAACGTAAAAAAATGGACGAAAACGTAAAGAAAGGACGAAATCGTAAAAAACAGACAAAATCGTAAAAAAACGGATGAAAACGTAAAAAACCGACGAAATCTTAAAAAAACAGACGAAATCGTAAAAAAAAGGACGAAAACGTAAAAAACGAACGAAAACCTAAAAAAACGGACGAAAACGGAAAAAACGAACGAAAACGGAAAAATACGGACGGAAACTTTAAAAAACCATTAAATAAATAAGATTCACCCAGTAGCCCATTTATCCCATTAGTGCCCGTTTTAGCCCGTGCCCGTTTTGGCCCGTACCCGTTTTGCCTGATGCCCGCGCCCACCCGGCTCCCCCGTTTTGCCGCCTTTATTTTTGTGTTTCTGTTAGCCTCAAGTTATATTATTAATCTCGGTCTTTATCTCATGTATGTTGTAATAGGCTAGAAGGGTAAACGGGCTCGTGAACGTAATCTAATCTTGTACTAGTTCCGGACTAAGGTCCATTGTAATCACGTGCTTGGCCCAAGTCAAACACCATCGGCCCAACAAAGCCCAAGATGGTCGGCCCATGATTTAGGATATAAATACCCCTCTCTAAGTGTGGAGAGAGTGTTGGTTCTCATTTGTATCATTTTACATTTGCTTGAATTCAACCATCTCTTTTTTTTCTCTCTATTTTCTCTCTCTACATCTCTCTACAATTTCTTCATTTTTCTCATCTTATTTTCTTGTTCATCAATGGTGAAGTGAAAGTGTATTTGTGTTCCTACATTTGGTATCAAGAGTCTCGGGTGGGTTTAGTGTTCTTGTTGTGGTGACTTATTTCAAGCTTAATGGTTCGACTTATTTTGGTCTTATTCTCGCGTGTATATTAATTTATAAATGTATAATGTTCATAATCAGTTTTTTTCTTCTTATTTCGTTTCATTATAGTGGGCTTTTAAACATTATATTTATTATATCTATATACTATGATGCGGTTAAAACGCTGTCGTTTTGACAGCTCCGCTACAGTACCCGGCCTATTGGGCTCCCATTTTGGGCCGACCCATTTGACAATTTTTTTTAAGTAGGCAACTTAAAAAAAAAAATTGCTCGGCACAAAATAGAATTTTTTTTTACAAAAGTATTGATTTTTTCAGATCAAAAAATATCCGCGACATGAGGCCAAACGCATAAGCCCATATAAAAAAACTATTAAACATGAGACCGAAAAAATAAACCCGCACAAAATAATATAAAAAAAATTGCTCGGCACAAAATAGGAAAAAAAAATCACAAAAGTATTGATTTATTCAGATCAAAAAATACCCACGACATGACACCCAACACATAAGCCCATATAAAAAAAAACTATTAAACATGAGACCGGAAAAATAAACCCACACAAAATAAATAAAAAATAAAAAAAACATTAACGCCCAGCATCAACGCGCGGGCAATCATGCTTAACACATATTTACCAAAATCTCATAAACTTATATTAAAAAAAAACCTAAATAGCAAAAAAAAAAAAAAACCTTTAAACATGAGGCCCAACATATAAGCACATATAAAAAAACAAACTATTAAACATGAGACCGAAAAAACAAACCAGCAAAAAAAAAATTAATGCCCCGCAGCAGCGCGCGGACAATCATGCTTGTTATGTCATATATTTAGGTTAAAACGCTACCGTTTTAACGTGCTTGCTACAGTTGTCTTTTTGTGGGCTACTTGGTCATAACCCAAATCCAGCCCAAATGAGCCTTTACTTAAAATTTACTTTGCAATTGTGTTTACACATATTGCAGATACGATTTTAAATTCTAGAACAAAAAAAATATCAGCGCCTTGGCAAGTGTGACGATCACCGCTTCTCCGACATCGCGCATCAGGTGTGCCTTTTTGTCTTAGTGATTTCCTTTTTGTTTGTAGTGTGCTACATCCTAATATGCTATTAGATACTCGACCTGTTGCTTTGTTAGCTTAGTGTTATATATCCTGGTGCATGGTTTTAGGCTCCTCCTTTTGTAATTTTTTGTGTTTTTCTGACCCTTCGCACATCCCTGTGCATTGTAGCAAAGTAGTTTGGCATATGATATTGGCTTATGCTGGTGGTAACCGCATATTTAGATCTTATATATTTTTACCACAAATTGCTACTGATAGGTTTGTCTTACTTTATAGTTTTAGCTTTTAATTGAAGTTAATAAACATGAAAACCAAAAATAAGGCTATTAAAAGAAAAACGCCAGATGATTTTGAAATTAATAAAGACATAGAATGTGCTCTTAAAAAACTTAATCGCGGCATAGATAAGAATGTGTGTGTGCTTTCCGAGAATAACAACGACAACTATCAATTGAGAACACCGTTAGAAACTACAAAGACAAGGAAGACGCCAAATGATTTTGAAACAGACTTTGGAAAAGTATCTGTTTTAAAGAAAGGAAATTTCGGCGATTGCAAAAACTCTTGCACACTCTTTGAGGCTTCTTAACATTTGAAAACACCGTTAGAAGCTACAAAGACTATGAGTGAATCCTGTAGTCGAAAAAGGAAGACGCCAAATGATTTTGAAACAGACATTGGAAAAGTATGTGTTTTAAAGAAAGGAAACTTCGGCGATTGCAAAAACACTTGCACACTCTCTGAGGCTGCTGAACAAATGCAACATTCAAGAGTATTATTGAATTCAAATACTTTACATCAAACACGTGTTTCACCGTCGACGAATACGATGGGAAAAACGGTTCCGTTTGCATCAAATAAATTGCAACAAGATGGCCAGTTAACACCGTAGAAGGGAATTTCAGATGATGTATCCTCATTAATTGGTAAACACACAATGACTTTATAATGTGGCTTTATCTTTTATTAATCACTTTAGCCATTGCCTATTGTATTGTCTAATGAATTTGGGTTATCAATGTATGCAGGTGCCCACTCTGATTCATGTACAGGGCCGAGTGTTAATCGTCCAACGAAAAATATAACTACGAGTCAACATAAATTTGACCATGTTACTGTGCAACCTGAAAAACGTGTTGTCCCGGGCGAATCACCAATTCAAAATGAAGTTGGTAATAAAGTTAGGCGAACCAAAAACCAACCAACGCGACCCAATGATCAGAACCATTGTATTGCTGAAACTGATGTTGTCAAAGTAGTTGACAATGTCAATCGTAAAGTTACATCGCATCTATCTCCCATGCCACGTAAGTTGAATATTCATAGGTGTTAGTTATGCATCAACAACAAATTCACAATATTAACTGGACTATTGAATATCACAGGTATTGGTCAAATACATAAGCGACAACGTGAGCACATGAAACCACACACGGCGGGCGTAAAATCATCAACTGTAGCTAGCAGTAAGACATTGTTATATACCTTTTCCCAAAACGATTAGCAAATTTTTTTGCAATTTAGCATTATAAGATTCTTATATGGCCAATTTCCTCTTGCAGAGGTTCCATTAGAGTATACATATCTAGGAAGGTGTACATGCGTATGCCGTTACTGTGGTGCAATGTTTTGGGAGTGCGAAAAGATTGCCAACCTATCATCCAGAAGACAGCCAGAATATAATAAATGCTGCCATGGAGGGCGCGTCATTTTACCAGGGCCACCGGAATATCCACAATATATTAAACAATTATACAAAGATCCTCACTTTATGAGTCATATAAGAGCATACAATCAGATGTTTAGCATGACTTCATTAGGAGCCAAAGTCGATAATTCAATCAACAATGGCAAAGGACCGTACGTTTTCAGAATATCGGGCCAACTTTACCATTGGATAGGGTCAATGTGCCCAGATGAAGGCACGATGCCAAGGTTCCTGCAATTGTATATATACGACACGACAAACGAAGTTAAAAATCGAATGGCACATTTCGGGGGTGAAAACGACAGTGGATTAAAAAAAGAAATTGTCGAAGAGCTTATTGAATTTTTGGACAAGCACAATGCTTTAGTACAGCTATTCCGGACTGCTCGAGACAAGTACTTAGAATCTGACATACCAGAATTCAAAGTAAAGTTATATAATGTTGTCGGAACGCGTCAGTATGAAGTCCCAACACCAGATACTGTTGGAGCTATTGTTTTCGGAGGATCAACAAGTACGGAAAATGACTTTGACTTAATCATAGAAGAACATTCTCACTACCCTCAGCGAGTTAACAAGTTACATCCATGTTATATGTCTCTTCAGTTTCCACTGTTATTTGTTTATGGTGAAGAAGGTTATCATAAGGGTTTAAAATTGGCTAATTCCCCTCGGCTTGCCACAAAAGGTAACCGCCAAATGACAATGAATATGTACTACTCATATCAAATACATGAACGCATAAACCATTACAGTTTGCTACCACGAGGAGGAAAATTATATCAGCAATATGTAGTTACCGCATATTGTGCTATTGAACAAAATCGCTTGGACTACATTCGCCAAAACCAAAGCGAAATAAGAAATGAATACCTCTCAGGTTTGTACGATGCTATCATGCGAGGAGACCGGGATGGTAGTGATTTGGGCACACGATTAGTATTGAGCGGTTCTTTTACCGGAGGCCCTAGATACATGTATTCGCATTATCTTGATGCGCTCGCTATTTGCCGTGTCCATGGAAATCCGTCTTTCTTTATCACTTTCACGTGTTATACGAATTGGCCAGAAATCCAAGAACACCTCCAATCATTTCCTGAATTAACACCATCTGATCGTGCATATATAGTTGATCGTGTTTTCGAGAAAAAAGTTCGCGACTACATAAAGTTTGTACGAAATCAACAAATATTCGGCGAAATCACAGCAGGTATATAGTCAACCATTTAACATTTATATGCTACTATGGTATAGTCATTTACACATTACTTTTCCCCAAAAACGCTGTCTTACATTTTTGTTTATTATATGTAGTTCTCTATACAATAGAATTCCAAAAACGCGGCCTTCCACATTGCCATTCATTACTATGGCTTACCGAATCTGAAAAAATCCATGAAGACAGCGATGTTGACAAATACATATGTGCAGAGCTACCAGATCCAGCAACAGATGCTGAAGCATACAGAGTCATCTCATAATTAATGATACATGGCCCATGTGGATATGCAAATCCAAGTGCCACATGTATGAAAGATGGGAGTAATTGCAATCTCAATTTCCCTAAGCCTTATTCTGAGAGAGCATTCATTGACAAAGATGGGTACGTCCACTATCGGCGACAAGAGACTGGAATTGATACATATCGATAGAATGTATGCCTTGATAACAAGTATATTGTACCATATAACAGAACATTGTGTCTGCAGTACTATGCACACATCAAAGTAGAATATTGTGGCTGGACGATGCTGATAAAATATCTATTCAAGTATATTTCGAAAGGGATTGATCGTGTAATTATGAATGTGACAAAGCCTGTTGGTGATATCACTTCAGCAAACAAGACATCCAATATCCAAATTGATGAAATAAAGAACTTTGTGAAAGCAAGATACATTGGCCCACATGAAGCATGTTGGAGGATACTTGATTTTACCATCCACTATCGCGAACCAGCCGTCCAAATCTTGGCCGTACATTTGGAAAACATGCAACAAAAAACATTTAGAAGCAAAGACAATCTGCAATCCATTGTCAACAACCCTGCAAAAAAAACCACACTCACTAAATGGCTAGAGTACAACAAAAATTACACTGACGGTCGTCATTTAACATATTTAAATTTCCCATCAGAATATACATGGCATCCAAGTGACAAATATTGGCAAAGGAGACGGAATTTGAATAAGCCTAGCATCGGCAGATTAACATATATTCATCCAAGTGTCGGTGACTTATTCTACCAGCGAATACTACTTTGTCACCAGAAAGGATGCAGATCTTTCTTAGAAATCCGTACTGTCAACCATACACTATATCTAACGAATAAAGCATCATGTGAAGCACTTGGCCTTCTTGGAGGAGACCATGAATGGAAAGAAGCATTACAAGAAGCTGCAACATTTGCAACATCTTCAAAATTGAGAAAATTGTTTGTGCAAATTCTTATGTTTTGTGATGTATCAGATCCATTATCGTTATGGAACACATTCTGGAAAGATATGTCAGATGATATTCCACGCCGGCTTGCAAAAACTCTTCGTCTACCACAAATTGAAAAAACTGAGGCAAAAATGAAAGCAACTGTTCTGTTTGATCTTGAAGCTATGCAAAACAACAAATTCCAATCATTGAACATTTTAGGTTTGCCTTACACACCAGAAGTATAAGCTAAAGATATTACAAAATAGAATCTAATGGAAGAAAGAAAATTATAATCCCAAATTTTGGCGCAGGAAAAAAGCTTGCTGCAACAGCCTAATCTCAATACAGAGCATAAGTCCATATTTGATGAAATAATAATGCTAGATAATAACAGCGAGCAAAAGTGGTATTTGTATATGGGCATTAGGCGGAACATGGAAAACATACCTATGGAAATCAATCACGTATGAGCGTTACGTTCCCTGATGAAAGAATGTAATTGGTTGTTGCATCACAGTTATTTGCGTCTTTACTTTTGCCATCTGGGAGAACTGCGCATTCTCGATTTAAAATTCTCTCAATCTCAAGGTACGAAAGATATGCAAATTCAAAAGAAACAGCCAATTAGCCAGATCTATTAAGGGAAACTGACTTGATAATTTGGGACGAAGGCACCAATGATTGACCGGTCGTTTGCTTTGAAGCCCTTGACCGTTGCCTAAAAGATATTCTGGATCGGCCATATGCATTATTTGGGGGCAAAAGCATAATGCTAGGAGGGGATTTCAGACAGACATTGCCCGTTAAGAAGAAAGCTTCAAAAGCAGAAATATTAGATGCCTCAATAACCGCATCTTACCTATGGCCCAAATTTCAAGACATATGTTCTGCAACAAAATATGCGTTTGGCGCATCCGAATATGACAGATCACAAGAGAGAACAAATGAAAAGCTTTTCAGAGTGGCTTCTAAATATCGGCGATGATAAAATAGGAATACACCAAGAAGCTGACAATGAGGATACTGAAACAGTTCATATTCCAAGTGAATTATGCATTATGCATTCTGACACGGCATTAACAGAGCTCATCAACTTTATCTATGATGAAGACACACTTCAAAGGCCAACTGCGACAAGCTTACAAAAAAGAGCAATAGTGTGCCCCAAAAAATGAGACAAAGGCCTGACACAATCAACGCAACCAATATTGGCGTCATTAAACGCCCACCAAAGTCTCCATTAGCTCAGACTAAGCTACTTCACATAGGAGCCGATGATGGCGTGGAAACAGAGTTCTATAATCCTACTGAGTATCTAAACTCACTCATTTTGCCAGTTTTAACCTCCCTCACAAGACTTTGAGCTAACATTGGTGCAACCACCAATCATACTCCTCCGCAACCTTAACTTGACTAACGGCCTTTGCAATGGTACTCGAATGATAGTGACACAATTGCTTAGCAAGGTCATTGAAGCACAGATAATAACAGGCACCCGTGCATCAGAAAAAGTATTCCTCCCGCGTATTCCACTTATCAACAGAGATTTGCAGATGCCATTTGTATTTAAACGAAAACAATTCCCTGTCAAACTCTCATATGCAATGACCATCAACAAAAGCCAAGGGCAATCGCTAGAGAAAATAGGCGTCTTCCTCCCCGAACCAGTTTTTGCACATGGACAACTCTATGTCGCTCTGTCACGTGCAACTTCTCCTGAAGGGTTAAAAATTCTAATACAAAATAGCATCCCAGAACGCGCCAGTATGCCTACAAAAAAAAAAATTTAAAAATAATTTTATAAAGATTTTTTAGCAAACATAAACATAGCACAGGTTCCATGCATACTAATTGCATTATTATCATTTTATTTCCTCATCCTATTAATTTGCATTGACACTTGCAACTCCATTTACTAATTACTATATAGCTTTTTATATCTATATACCTTATCCTTCGCATATAGTCTACTAATACTATTTGTTGTTTCATGTACACAGCAATGGCAGAATCAAAAACACCAACAACAACAGCAGCCGATAAAGGGAAAATGACAGTCTATATGCCAGAGATACTCAGCTTGAAGGAGCTTAGACCAACACATACTAACAAAACAATAGAGGCACGTGTTTATCGAAAATGGACAGCAATGAATGTAACAACAAGGGAACCAACACATTTCAGCTGCATACTCTTAGACAAACAGGTATGGCATATAAAAATGACATGAATAAATTAAAATAATAACAAAAATGCAATTTATAACGATTCTATTATATTTTACAATAACTACAGGGAAATGATGTGCAAGCTAATATGAATCTTAAAGAGTCAGACCGCTTTAACCAACTCCTGGAACTGAATGCATATAGGATCTCTCGCTTTGTTTGTATAGAAACAAAAGACTGGCAGCGCACCGTTGATAACAGAACAACTTTGCTTTTTGGAAAATACACTAACTTCCAGCCAATTCCTGCCGACTCTTTTCCTGATCACTATTTCAACTTTGTAGCATACAACGAAGTTGAAGACAGGGCAGACGTCCACAATGCACCACTAATAGGTATCATATGATCTATCAGAAAGACATATCAATTAAGCATAAAATCTAACTGTTGCAACATGTGCAGACTATATCGGATGCATACACCAAATTAGCGACCCTATCAGAACCGGAGATGCTACCAGAAGTAGACGAACCAGGCGTATAATTCAAATACAAAACCTTGAGTAAGTTTTCCTATCTTCTAAGTTGTTTCTACCAAAAACTAACAACTAACAGCAATACCACATAACTACAAATAATGATATACATCTACTTTTACCCATAACCCAAAACTAATACAATCAACCATTTTCTCTAAATAGAGGCGTCAATCTCCCATTTGTCATATGGAATGAACAAGCAGAGGCATTCGATATGGAGACATACACACATATGCCAAAACCAGTAGTAATAGCTGTTAGCTCAACATGGGCAAGCAGAAAATACGGAGGTATCTCAGTATAAAACAAAGAATAATTAGTCAAATCTATATGCTACATTCTATAACCTTTTTAAATTGCAGGCCTCCATTTGTCAGCAACGCCCGCCACATATTACTACCTAAATCCAAATATTCCAGAAGCCAACTATATTCTATATGTGTAAGCAATACCCTCAACCAATTATAAATTGTCTATATATAACAGCTTATATCCTTTAACAATGTTTTATTTGTAAATGACAGTTACGCTCAGTTCATCAACCCAACAGATGCCTTAGAAATACAACAGCAACCATTTAGTGACGACACGCAAGAACAAACGAGGAACCGGTATTCGATCGAATCTTTGCTAAATGTCAACCCACAACATTACATGGTACTATACCTACTACCTTTTTCATCACTAATTAGACATAAAGCTATACCTAATAAAAAAAATTACAGGGGGTGCGCTTCACTACTGCAACTACAATATTAGAAATCATTGCACCAAATGGATGGTTCTACAGAAAATGTGCAGCCTGCAACACAAAAGTAGCAGACGACTCTTCCATAGCAAACTGCCCAGACCATGGGCCACAACCAATACCAAACTATGGGTAAGTATTTACACAGTACAAAAAAACTTAGCCTAACAATCAAATGCAAACAACAAGAAAAGACAATACATAAACCAATTTATTTAACATAAAAATACTTGGCAGCTATTGTTTTCGAGCAGTTATTGATGATGGAACTGGAACAGCAAGAATCACTTGCTTCAACCCTGAAGCACACACATTTGTTCCAGAATGCAATCAGGTTATAGCAGGTCTTGATGCACAAGAACTAGAAGAAATACCCGCCATATTAAAAGAAGCAGAAGGCAAGACATACATATTCCAGTATCGCTTTGGCCAAAGAGCAAAACCAGGGAACCCGGCATTCGTCCTAACTACTACATTTCAACCAAGTTCACCGCCAATGTTAACATTACCAATATCAGAAGCCACAACACCTCCATCAACAGAAACATTGCAACAGATAACTTCTACCATGCAAGAACCAACTGAAAGGCCTGCAGAATCTTCATCAACAAAAGATAGCAACCAAGCAACACAAACCGAAGGTGAAAAGAAAACTAGCAAAATCATGCGACAACTCTTTCCAGAAGAACAAGGTGCTGGCAAAAAACCAAGGCAACAGCAATGAACACACATAATAAGCTTTTTGCTATGTATAAACCCACATGACACTACTACCATCTATAACTATATGTAAAAAAATATCTACGTGTAACTCATGTGCATTTAGCACAAATTTTACCAAAGCAACTTTAATACAGCTTTGGTTCAAACAAACATGTGTCAACCACAAAGCAAAAAAAATACCACACTATGGCATAAATCACCAGCAAATATCAACGTATTTTATACAAAAGCAAAAAAAAAACTAACGCCCCGCAGCAGCGCGCGGGCAACTAAGCTTGTTACTTTTTATGAGTGCCCTTTGTTCCGTAACAATAATAGTACGCTTTATTAACTTATAGAACTCATATTGAAGGGATAAGAAAATAGAGTTATAGACATACTTTAGAGGGTGGTTTGGTGATTCACTAAACCCCAAATAACTCAAAAATATAGAAATGTTGTACTAACGCAGATCACTACATTATATGTATAAGCTTCTATCAGCGCTGCAAATTTACTCTGAAACGGAACTCGTATTAATTGATCTAAATGTTTTTCCTCGCTGCGCTATAGCTAATAAGATAGACCTCCCAAAATGGATCTGGAAGTAGCACACAATTTAGTTTGATCATAATAACTTATCCTTAATCTTTCAAAAATTTGTGATTTTCTAACTAACAGTCAATTGAAAGTTTGCAATCATAGAGAGTGCATCTATAGTTAGTACAGTACTTAGTAGTCAACCTTATAACATTAATACCAGTTATGAGATCCTGTTTTATAGCATCAAAACAAGATTTTGAGATAAACTTCCAATCATCACTTACAAATTCTAAGAATAATACGTTGGTCTAAAAACATAGAATGTGTGAACACGAAAATGTTCATTTAGTTTCTAGTTTTTAAACAACAAAAACGTACTAGTGTTAAATACTAGGACAACGGTTAAATCATTGAATGACCACCAGTCTGCTCAGTCATGGCGTCGATACAATCGCCATCCTCCAATCCCATTTGATCAGGCGTTCGATTTCCATCAACCCTCTTGCCGTCATAGAGAAATCTTATGGTACGATAGTCCACATTAGCCCGATGAGACCACTTAATAAAAAGTTGTTGCAACGGATCGTCACGTTTCACCCTGAAAAATGGATCAAGTTCGTTCAGTTGACTTACCACCTTCAGATTGATGTAGGATCCTTTAGGCGTAT
This sequence comes from Tanacetum coccineum, assembly GCA_026074375.1. Lineage (NCBI taxonomy): Eukaryota > Viridiplantae > Streptophyta > Magnoliopsida > Asterales > Asteraceae > Tanacetum > Tanacetum coccineum. The sequence continues at coordinate 44,733 of BQNB010009630.1, forward strand.
CTAGAGGTTCTTGTTTCACAGCAAGTGCATTGGGATCCATTTACTATGTACTTATACTGGATTTAAAAGATTTAGTATGATGTATTTTTTGTTTTTGTTTTTGACAATGGGAATTTATAGTAGACCATGCAAGAGCGATTCAGTGGTAATTTGGTAGTCCAACAATCTTTTCTGGATATGAAAATTAATTAGCAAACTGATATACGTAGTATTAATGAAAAGATAACGTTCAATTTATATTTTTGCTGAATGCGAATGGTTTCTATGATTTGCTTCCGCATTATACTGTGGATTGCACATGTAGGGTCGTCCCGTTGATTTGGGTGGCCCGGTGCGGTGCGAAACTACAAATGGAGACTCGTATATGGAAAATGTATAATATTGTTGTGTTTGTTTTTAACTTTTTATTGTGGAGATAGTTGCTTTTTATTTTTGTATGTGGCGTATATCCAATCTACGTCTTTCACTCGTTTAAATATGTAAGGTGTGAGCCTTTATTGGATCAAGTTTAATATTGTTAATAAGCGCCGTAAAAATTCAAAACATGATATACTTAAATATTACAAATACTAATGGACATATATTAAATCGGATTTGCACAAGGTAATCACCGCTACTATATTTACACATATCCCATGATATCAAAGTTTCTTGAAAAGTGGAGATGGTGCAAGATCGTAACAAGAGTGTAACAGATCAAATGTTTGGATTGTTGGCTCAAACCCGACTACAGCCTCGGGTTTGTATTAATCAATAATAAAACATGATCAGAGCCTTCTTTGAGGGTGTGCAAGTTGGGCGACCGCTCAGGGCTCCAAAAATTTTAAGGCCCCAAAATTGGTCTCGTTAACAATTATTTGCATGGGCAGACATATTTTCAACGAAAAAAAGTATTTAGATGAGAAAATATCTTAAATGAGTAATATGTTGAATGTTTAGATAACTAATTGCATATCTTATAAACGGTGACACTTTATATGTAACATGTCTTCTCGAAACGCTACTCGAAAGGCTTCAATATGTAATTTCGCACAAGGCCAATTTTTTTTTAAAGTTTTAAGGACGGCCCTGAACATGACGTATGGGTTTTTATATTCTAACACCTTGTTTTAGTTTTATGATGTTTTTTCACTCGCAAAGGTTTTGGTAAATATCGATCGTTTAAACAAGAAAGAAATAGAAAGTCCAAGTTTTGACATAACCCTAATTACTCCCTCCGTCTTACAATTATTGTCCTCCGACAAAAAACACATAGTTTAAGAAAAGTGCATTTATTATTGTTTTCTCTTTCTTACTTTTTGACAGAATGATAGTTTTACCCTTAGCTAATTAATTAAATTTTTCTTTAAAGTTTGTAATAACGAGGCATGCAGACCCGTGCGTTGCACACGGCTTGTGTCAATTTTTTTTTGCATGGAGTGCGTATAATGGTCGCTTGCATAGTGATTTTGTCAAATGTTGATGCCCGTTAGCTTGGTGGTACACTTGTTTCCATCATCAAGGACTTAGCTAATTATAATTTGCCAAACAATAACTTTCATCTAATTAGCCTATTTTGTAAATGACATGTGACGCGTAATGTTATCCACGTGACGCGTATAGGTTTTTCGGACGCTGATAACTCAGCAGCATTGTGTCGACAGCCATATCTATAAAAATTAGTCCCACAAATTGTATGTTACCATTATAAATGATTCATTATGTGAACACCATTATCGAGTGTAAGCCCCGACATCCAAAAAGGGACCATCGCGAGCCCCGACATCCAAAAGACCATCGCGGATAGGCCATTGCCATGGTTCGAACACAGGTTCCTACGCAACTTGCTTCTCAACCCATGGATATGATTCCTTGACCAACTTTCCGCCCCATCTCAGTCTCTTTACATAACTGCAAAAACCAAACAATTAGGCCAAAAACTTAGTTCATTCACCCTTCCGCTAAAAGCCACATAAGAAATATGTTAATAAAACATGAGATAAGAAAAGTAAGTTGTTCATAATCTGGTAGAAAAGTAGTATAAAAATAACTTATCAGTGACGCTATCAATATTTTCGATGTAATATGAAACATATATATATAGCCAGATGTTTATATGTTTCAAAGAACATATATAAAGAACATATCAGTGACATTATCAAAAGTGTTTCTCTTATATAGTGTGGTATGTTTCTCGTATAAAGAAGATATCATTGACACTTTTTTATTCACTTTAAAATGGGTAATATAATAAAAATGGCTAGTACAATGTTCATATTGACTGCATATACTGTATTGTGCAAAGAACATATTTGTCACACTAAAGATTGCCTGGGAAAGCATTAACACTGGCTGCTGGTATATGTGTTTGGGATGGGAGCCACATGTAAGGAAAGTTGTTCCGCCAATGATATAGCAATTTTGTGTAAAAATTTTTTTTTGCCTGAGGTGAGCAGCCGAAATTAGTAATTCTTTGTGTCAGAGAATCCACTGAAATGTTGTATGTCTACATACAAATGATTTTATAGCAATTAGCATACAAAGGTCTAACTCCCTCACAATTATTCCATGAGGTAATTTAATATCTTCAAGTAACAACAGATTGCCTGGGAAAGCATTAACACTGGCTGCTGGTATATGTGTTTGGGATGGGAGCCACATGTAAGGAAAGTTGTCGGCCATTGATATGCAATCTGTGATTTCCTGAGGTGAAACAAAATCAATCTAAGTTAGAGAATATGTATGAACCTTTTTGAAAATTTTGGTAATCTTAATACAAAGATTATGTACAACTCTTTAAATATGTTGTTACTGCCAATAATAACGGCAATAACCACATTAAACACATTCAATCTGGATATTCTCTTCCCGTAATTCGTAAAGCTTTATCCAGGTATCTTTGATTCTTTTTCTTGCTTTTATTCGACTCTTATTATTTCTGTGTTTTTCGCTTATATTATGTTCTCTTTTTTTTCTTCTGGCTATACATCTACTCTCAGCTATCACCACCACCAACACAATCATATGACACCCAATCCCATAGAAACTGACCTTAACCACTTTGCATTTTAGAAGAATGTTGCAGCTTTAGCCAAACACCCCTTAAAGCTAAACATTTGCAGAAAAAACAGGGAAATCATTCATTACCATTTAAAATTCTCGGCGGAACATCACCATTTATAGATGCTGGCAGAGCAGTTAGGAGCTACATGCTCGACTGAGGTCGACCCATCCGTGACACATGTCATTTCTATAGATGCTGGAACAGAGAAATCGCGTTGGGCGGTAAAGGGAAAGAAGTTTCTGGTTGAACCCCGATGGTTGGAAGCTGCAAATTTCCTTTGGCAGAGGCAAACTGAAGAGATGTTTCCTGTGGTTGTCAAAGAAGTTAAAGAGATAATGAGATGCAAGATGCAAAACTAAGATCAGAGCAAACTTCAACTCTTGACTGCTGATATAAAAGTTATAGAGGTTGCAGAATAAACACATGCGATTAATATATATAAAATCTCTAGAAGCGGTCTTTTGATTTTTTACTTAAAAGCGTTGTTAAGATGTGACCTTAGATTTGATTGAGAAAACCCTTCGTCTTCTGAAACTTGTAGCCTTGGATCAGACCCCCCTGAAGAACCAAGTTCTAGCCTTGCCCATGCAGTCACCTCAGCAACACCCCGAAGAAGTTTCAGGACCTGGCATAAAACAGAAGATTCATAATGATTATAAACCATGTCAAAGTTAATTAAAGCTTATTTTTGCATTGACAAAGAGTACAATTTTTAGTTGGCGGACCAATGTCTCTGTGCTTTCGGGCCCCTCCCAAAGTAATCAAATATAAATTAAGTTAATGATAGACTAAAGATAACACATACGCTGTTAAAAGAACGCGGTGGAATTTAGCTTTAACACCTGGTCCAAATATAATTGGATAACTGTGTTCACTTAAGCTGCTATAAATCTTCACCTGGAATTATGAGAAGTTCAATCATGTCGACTGCCTCTAATTCCATATTTGGGCGCCAAACAATCACTGGTACAAAAAACAAAATTTTACTGAATATATAAGGACGTATACAAAAGAGACTAAACAATGGTGATTTGAAGAAAAACTATACATGGGTCTTACATTGTAAACGTCTGCACAAACCTATCTGCGTCAAGAGCTGATGCAATTTGCTTCTGATCTGCGCGTAGAAGCTGTCACAATGGTCATGGAGTCATATTTCTCTAGCTTGACATCAAATACCACGTTTCAAATATTGAAGTCCAACAACTAAGAGCATTAGCACTACTACTATAAATTAGATAAGTAAAAAAGACGTTAGCACTCTTTTGTCCTGAACCACTTCTGTCACATATGTAAGATAAGCAAAAAAGTCATTAGCATCGCATCTTTTGAGGTGTGGTTCAATCATGTCGAGTAACCGGTCAAATTGGGTCATTTTGAAGAACTCATGGGTCACTTAATCTAACGGGTCAAATCGTATTACAAATAGATTTTTAATGAGAATCACATGCATGAAAGAAGTTTGACCAAAAAAGGTCAAACCCCTCTAAAATAGCCACATTTCATCTGAGTGTAAAATTATCAGGCTCGGATGTGCAAATATGGAACTGGATAAAAGGGACATTGAACCCGCCATGGCTGCAAAGACAATTAGGTTGCCCAGCCAATACACGGGACAAAATCTCACCTGATATCCAGTAACCTCTGCGCGAAATAATAAAATCACAAAATTAATATCTTCATCGCCTGTGACAAAGTCTCTTTTACCTTTCAAATTCACTAAATATGCTAAATACGACTTTTGAAATAATCACATAATCAGCTGCTGTATCAAAGTGCAGCGTATATCGTGTTTGGATTTGCTTCTGCGGTAACAACAGTAACAAAATCATCATCACAGCCATGGCTGCAAAATTACCAATTTGCCCTACCAAGATGCGAATTATCTCATTCGATTTTTCTGCGCATATAATTTTTTCCCCATTTCCACCTTTTAAAACTTAAAGGATTTGCCATTTAGAACTGCTTATACTTTCTGATATGCGCAGGTGTGCTACGGTGCATTGTAAGGAATGATAGTATTCAAATTTGCTTCTGTTGTGAAAACAGTAACAAAATGCTAAACTGAAAATCAACATCGACAACTTTTCATATGTGGGATATTGAGGGATAAGAATGAGGATCGATGCCGAAGGACGTTTGATTTATGTTGAGGGATGTTACACCATGTTAAGAGGATTTATCAGACATGGCTGCAAAATATATCTATTGTTGCAATGTGAATAATCAAGTGATGTAACTTTCACATAACTATCCAGATAGATATATTATCGCCCCGCCAAGACACATTCATAGTCACAGTAGCGGGTTAACTTATGAACCAAAAGGGCGTGTGTTCAAGTCTCGCTTGAGACTTACGTGTTGTGTTAGGTGGTATGATATTAATAGTTGTGTAAATAATACTGCCTCATATTTTATTTCATGTTGCTGAAGTTGTGTACATAACAACAAATCTAAAAGCATACCTTTCTCTCTACCTTTTAAACTCGAGAACTAAGTGTGACGCTCATAAATGCAAATATGAAATCCGACAAAGAGGATCAGACACCGCCATGCGCTGTAACGCAATTCAGGTCTCCCTGCCAAGATACAGATAATTTCACTACTTTGCTTATAATCTGTTAACACTCATAAAAGAATTTTAACAAAATCATAATTTCGGTTGTATTATGCATTTAGAAAACACTTAATGTACATCCTACAACTACATTATGTTCCCAAAAACAATAAACTTTTCAAAGAATAAAATTCCCAAATCTACTACAAATAATCCAAAAACGGCCACACAAATAACAATTAGGCGAGGTCGCGAAAAGAATCAAAGTAAATAATAAAAACGTGAGCTTATGAAAAATTAGCCTAAAACTAAATTAGTCATAAGCCGACTATATAAACCAAAACGAACATCCATTGAGGCATTTCGTCGAACACCTTATCTACCATAAATGTTTGACAATCCCAAATATAAAATAAAGCTCATTAAAAAAACAAATCACATACCAAGATGCACCAAATTAATAACAACCTGCAATCAACAAACAAAACAAAATGTAACATTATTGAGATAATAATGAGTTAAATTTGGATTTTTCAATATACTCATAAGAATCATACAAAATATAGTTGGTACGGGTTATTTTTAAGAAATTATTGGGTTGTAATTGCAAGATAACAGCAGAACCGTTGGCTATCATCTTAAAAACCTGAGGTTTTGGCACTTGAATGGCTTTGATTTATGTTACGGATGCATTAATAAGGTATCGGAGCTGTAATTGCATTATAACAGCAAGACCTTTGAGATGCTTGTATAATTCTTCCTAGTTGCTTAAGCATTGATTTGCAGCATTCAATTGTGTTCATAAACTTCTAACTCGAACTTGTTTTTATACGCAGCTTAGTTTTGTACAATTGGCTATCTTGGTGAGACAGACCCTTTCATGGTACTGCACATTAAATTAAGAGACTCAATCTTTTAATATAATAGATAATTTCAAACAAGGGTAATATAGTAAACTTGATCAAACTTTCCTATCTATTTATAGTAGTGAACAATTGAATTAGGACATCTATCCAAAAAAACGTGAACAATAAAAATAAGACGAAGAGAGTAGTTTTTTTTAACATCACGGAGAGAGTAGTTAATTAGATGAATAGTTGGCTATCGGCTTAGGCTATTTGCACCAAGGACTCATTCCTAACTCCGAGATCCGTTCAATTTCTCAGAATGTATGCACTTAATTAGAACAAAATAAAAAGAAATATTGAGAGTATTAGTCTCAATAGGTAAACATATATATTGAGGGACTTATTGTGTCAATGTTTTATTTTAAGTTTAATCATATGAGAAGTGCTAGCTGGAGATCGATACTTGATGATAGATTGAGGGTTGTTGTTGCCAAATTGCTTCAAAGTTTTAAGTCGGTGGTCAACCTCTATATAAGCTGGTTTGACCAACTTTAGTACTCATTTTTCCAGAACTCTCTCTCTCTCTATCTCTAAAACGCACCTCCTTCTCTCTATATTATTGTAAACCCTAGTTTGAGATCATCTTGATCTTATAGTGTTACGTTTGTAATAAAACTATAATCAATATAGATTATAGATCCATACCAGATTAGCTGTGATGGCTAGTTTTGTTTCTTTGATTTGCTGATTGAGATCGGTTTTATAAATTGTGCTTGTTACTCAAATTGAGATTTGAGTAGTTTTATAAATAAGTTTCATAATTTCTTCATGGTATCAGAGCCAGGTTGCTCTGAAATCATTTTTTAAAGAAAAAAATTTAATTAGGGTTTCATAAAATTTGGGGGTTTTATAAATTGTTAATCAGTTTTTCAATTAACATTGTTTTCTTGAAAGATTTGTGGTTTAATTGCTCAGATCTATTATTAATTCCAAAAAACCCTAATTTTGAAAAGTTAGGGTTTCGTGGATCTTGGTTTAATTACTCTCTCTGGGTTGTTGGTTAGTGATTAAGGTTGCTTAATCATTGAATTTGGAAGTTCTGGGTTTGATTTGCTCTAATTTGAGGATTAGGGTTTGTGGATCTTGGCGATTGGGTGTGGTTTTGCTGAATAATCTGCTAGCCTTCTTGACTAAGTGAATCAAGAAGATAGTCGGTTTGGTATTGCTTTCTGCTGCATATCATTCAATAGCTCTGTAACACCTCTTTATCTCTTTCTCTTATTAGTGTAATTATGTTTGTCTGCCCTTGATCTGCCACCTTGAGTGGTGTGAAAACCTCATAACTTCTTTCTTCTTTTCTTGATTGTTTGTCTTATTATTTTTTGTTTGTTTTCTAGTTTGTCATTATGTCTGTTCATATTTTTGAGCATAATTCTCCTTTTAATTCTGATCATGATGATGATATTCATGATTCTGTTACCAGAATAAGTAAATTAGATATTAGTGTTTGTAACCTTTGCCCTTTTTGTGTTTTGAATATTTCATTAATAGTCATTTGACTATTTGACTTTTGTCAGTTTATTAAGATTTTGTACCGTATTGACGGTGATGATTTTATGAGATATGCGATGGTTTAAGGTTTATTGTGATTAATAATCCTTTTTTAAAGGTATTATTGTGTTATGTGTATTTCGGGTGGTTTGACCCGTGAATTTTGAGAAATGCCAAAAAACGAGTCCGACACGTCCGTTAATATCCAAATTGAATTTTGAAGGGTTTAAAGTGTAAATATGGCAAGTGAATACTCTAAGTTAATGGAAAAATATTTTTAAGGTGAATAAAAATGCTTTTTAACTTTGGGGTAAATGTTACGGTTGAGTTTTACGAGCTTTTAAGTGGTTTCGACACGATCAGAAAGGCCCGAGACCCCATGGGATACCATGGCCGGTTAAATGGTCAAGGGATGAGACAAAGATGCTTAATTTTAGCCCCTTTGTCTATTATGGTACACATATATGCTTAACATCTAAGCATTTATCACATAGTTTATTTTCAAAATCAAAATTTTCTCACATTTTCTCTCTTTGTGTTTTTTTCGCCATCTACAATACACACACACTCATAATTTTTGAATTTTGATCAAGAAAACATGAAAACATAAATATTTGGGGTTGATTCTAGTGTTTGGTTATTCATTTAAACAACGTTTGGGTTGTCCGGTTCGTGTCAAAATCTACAAATTTAAAGATTTTCTTGTAAGTTTTCAAATTTAAATTTTGTTTGTCCTTTTGGGTTTATTTTGATGCATAGATGTTAGTTGTACAAGTTGATCGTTGTGAAAATTGATTTTTGGAAGCGAAACGAAAGAAAAGGGTGTGTTTGGTTCGTGTAATAAAAGAAAGAAAAAAAGGGTTTTTTGTAGTTTTGATGTTGTGATCGTGATGGTTGAATAATATATGATGTTAGAATGCTTATTTTTGATAGTACCTTGTATGGCTTATTCGGGCTAATTTTTAAGCTATTTATTGGCTTATATGGGCTTATATGCCACGTGTACTTTCTCAAAATCACTAGGAAAATGATTTTGATTATTTTTGTGTCATGGCATATGTTGTGGATTATTTTTGAGGCTTATGGTAGTAACCAAAAGCGATATGTAGCTTATTAGCTTATTTTAAAGCTTAATATACGTATTTCGGAGTTTATGGACTCACAGCCCAATAAGCTTATTTGAGCCGCGGCTTAACGGGAGGGCTTATTGTGGTCCGGATTATTTCTACATATAAGTATATACTTATATATGTAAATGGACCTTTGTTTTGGAATTAAATAGTATTTTGGACTTATAAATGTCCTAATGGACCCTTGTTGGGCCTTGAGGCCCAATAAGCGATATTTGGTAATTTTGAGAGTTTTGGTGGATTTTTTAAAGCGAAATGTATTTATGAAGTGATATTGATCATTATTTTAGGGAAAACGTTTTGGTGAACGTTAAAGTTTGAGATTTTGGAATTTTGTCGAAAAGTGTCGAATTGTGAAAAGTGTTTGGAAATTAAGGTTTGAAACCTTGGAAAAACATTGTAAACACGTACGGGTCATGTCGAAATTTCATAAAAAAATTATACTTAGAAATTTTACTTAAAACATGATTTTTGATTTTTAATAATAAAATATTATTTTATTATTTTATTTAATAAATAAATTCACTAAAAGACGAAAAATATAATTTTTCTCAAAACTTTCCTAAGGTGTTTGTTGTGATTAAACGTGTCGTTTTCAATCAAGGAATGATTATTTTGAAGTGATTAAGGTGTACCGAATGGACTTGTTGAGATATATTTATAATTAATAATTATAAATATATATTATATTACTTATCTATTTACGCTAAATAGTATAAGTATGTATTATCGGAGAATGAGATTGATATAATTATGGAGATAAGTCGTCAACCATCACACCACTAAAAACTATTTTGAGTACTTGTACAACGTGTCTAAACTCTATGCATCAAACGTGAAGATTGTTTTAGAAGTGATTGATTAAAATGAGACATTAACTGGACTAGGTCGTGTGCGGGTGTTGTTGCATTTGCTTGTGTAGTAGAAGTTGGTTGCTAAAGGCTTGCTTAAGGTGAGTTCTCGTAGCCCCACTTTTTACCGGTTTTTCCGTTGGGGGAAAATGATACTCAAATGTGTTTTGAAATGTTTTGATATGATTTGTACGCAATATGGTTTTGTTTTTGGGACAAGATATGTTCTTATGACTGTTATGTGAATATTATGTGTTGATTTACTTGCATGTACTGTGTTTGGCATGGCAAGGTTCTGTGTGGTACTTGTATGTACTGTGTTTGGCATACAAGGTTCTGTGTGGTACTTGCATGTACTGTGTTTGGCATGCAAGGTTCTGTGTGGTACGCCCTAATATAGTGCTCCAGCTGGTAGGCCCTTTAGGTGCGTTAGTGATTTGGGAGTTGCGACTCCGGATTTATTATTGGATGTTGAGATATGACTAGCGGGGATGCTATGTCTTGGATTGTTAGCATATATTCACTGTCATATAGCACTATTGTCCACTGTTGAAATATTGGCACAACTTTTGGGTTTAAGGTCAAACCTACGAGCTCACCAACATTATTGTTGACGTTTTCGAGTATCATTTTCAGGTGAAGTGAAAGAGGAATAGTTTGGTGATTAATAGCAGACTTAGAAGTATCCCGTGTGGAATTTCGTTTGAAGTCTTGCTTGCTTGTTGTTTGATTTTAGTATTTGGAGATTTTGGATTAAGTTTGGTTATGGTCCCCTGCGAGGGCATATGAATAAATGTAAGAGATTTGTGGATTTTAGTTGCGATTTGGGACATCACTTGAGTTTGTTCAAGGTTGATGGTCTTCATAGCACTTGGAGTTTATGCAATGTAGTTTTCTCTATTTTTGTACCTTGTGTTATGATTGATCATTATGTTGCATTCCCGAGTTTCCGCCATTGTCGGGGTGTGACAGATTGGTAATCAGAGCCAAGGTTATAGAGAACTAGGTGGATTGGCCTAGACTATAACCTAAGATCCGTCGTTTAGTTGCGTATAGGATCTATGTGTGCGGTGTTCCGCTTTTGGTGTGCCTTTGTGTGTTCTTGGTTTGGTGCCTTAGTTATGTCAGTCATTGAAATGAGTGGGCTCAATATTGAATATGAATGGGAAAGGATGCGAATATAAGTACGGTGGCCAACGTAATTATAAGCGTGTCACAACTCACTCATACTTGGTATTGTTGTTCACACAAATCGATGTTGACACCGTAGGGTGGTGTTGCGCGTATATTTGGTTTTGTATAGTAAGATATTCGATGAATGTGTGCGAGTCTTCCCACTTACCTAACGTTGCCCATGTTCTCCCTCGTATAGATAATGCCGCCAAGGATGAGAACCCGAAGTGCTGGCCGGCCTGCTGCCGAATCACTAGGAGGGGGAACGGGTGAACGGGTTAGTAGAGGTGGAAGGGGTAGAAGACCTAGGGAAGGTAATGATGAGCGTGTTGATGAATTGAATGGTCAAGGAAATGGCCTAGGTATGTGTGATTATTGAACCATAAAATAACTCTTTTCCTAATTTAGATAAAGATTGGTGTCTTCACACCTTTTGAGCATCTTGTCCACATGAGAGAGGCAATTTCCGAATGAATTCCCAAAGACTAAAAAGTCGTCCATAAAGACTTCCATCATTTTTTCGATCATATCATGAAAGATAGCCATCAAACACCTTTGGAACGTGCCCGGTGCATTGCATAAGCCGAAAGACATGCGACGATAGGCAAACGTTCCATAAGGACACATGAATGTGATCTTTTCTTGATCATGAGGGTCGATGGGAATTTGAAAGTAACCCAAGAAACCATCGAGAAAACAGTAGTATTCGTTTCCCGCTAATCTCTCGAGCATTTGATCCATAAACGGTAGTGGAAAGTGGTCTTTACGGGTGGCGTCATTTAACTTTTGGTAGTCAATGCATACACGCCATCCCGTAACCAATCGAGTAGGAATTAACTTGTTTTCATCATTTTCAACAACGGTAAAGCCACCTTTTTTTGGTACGCAATATACAGGGATCACCGAAGGACTATCCGAGATAGGGTAAATTAATTCGGCGTCAAGAAGTTTTTCAACCTCCTTTTTGATGACATCATGGATTTTTGGATTCACCCGTCTTTGGTGTTGGACCCTCGGTTTGTAGTCCTCTTCCATAAGAATCTTTTGAGCACAAAATTCCGGGTTAATACCCTTAATGTTGGAGAGTTTCCAAGTGATGGCTCGCTTATGTGACTTCAAAACCTTTATGAGAGCGACTTTTTCCTTGACACTCAAGTCTTTAGCAATTATGACGGGCAACTTGTCGTCACCCTCCAAAAATGCATACTCAAGATGAGGAGGTAAGTCCTTGAGTTCGACCTCGGGAGGTTCATCAATTGAAGATTTATCATTTTTAGCTTCACAAATCTTAAGTTCTTTTTGAATTTCAGGCAAATAATTTCCTTGAGTGGGAGGGGGTAATGATGGATCATCATTGATAAATGCTTCAAGAAGAAGAATGTCCCCCTCTGGGTCGTAATAAGAGTGATCAACTTCTGGTGAAGTTGGATCATCTTTAAGAGCGTGGAAAGCGTCGACTTCCTTGAGAAGAAAATCACTATCCCCGAAGGGAGTGAGGGTCGAAGAAGAGGTAGAAACGATCGGGTCATATTAAGGAGTGGGATTGCCACTTGCGATCACATCAGAGAAACCGAGAACTTCTTAAGAATACTCCTCACAAGCCATATCAATGACGTCGATTCGGTTAAATGAATTATCATCATAATTAGAGGAGTATCTCGAAGTTTGATCAAGATTGAATGTTACGGCTTCTTTTCCAACACGAAGAGTTAATTCTCCTTCGTAAACATCAATCAATGCACGTCCGGTCTTTAAGAAGGATCTCTCGAGAATTAGGGGGAACTCGAGATCGGCATCAAATTTTCGACTACAAAGCTCGGCCGGGCGGGGAATTGATACTTTCTACTTTTACGTCGACATCTTCGGCAATACCGATCGATTGGGTGATCGAACGGTCCGCTAATTCAAGAGCCATACAAGTAGGAGTGAGCTCCGAAAGAGAAAGCATTTTCCATACGGATAATGGAATGAGATTAATGCTAGCGCCAAGATCGATCAAGGCTAAGCACTCATCCATTCCGTGAAAATCACACGGTATGAGAAATTTGTCCGGGGTCTCCAAGTTTTTTGGGTGACTTTTGGGCGAGAACCGCAAGCAAGCTCATTCAACGGAGTTCTAAGCCATTTCACTTAAATTTTTCTTTTGGCTGTCGCCAATTCAAAACTCTTAAGTGTCGAAGCAAATTTCGGAATGAGAATTAAAGCATCCGCGAAGCTAATTTCGAAATGCAAATCTTGAAAGATTTGCTAAAATTTCTCAATTTGATTGTTAGCTTTTTTGCGACGCCTTTCATCATTACATCTCGAAGGATACGGAATCGACGGTTTCGGGTTAGGCATCGTAGCACTAATGGGAGCAACAACGGGCTCAGAATTTGGTACATGAGGTCGAACTTGGACAACCGGAGGTTGGACGTCTTTGGTACTTCCGTTATTAGTAGGAGGCACCGTGTCCTTTGTCACCTCGGTTTCATGTTCCACTACTTAGGGAGGAGAAGAAGTAGGAGTAGGAATCGTGCGGTCGCATGGTGCTGTGTGCCAACACCCGCTTTCGAGTGGTAATACCCTTCAAATCTACCTTCGGGTTAGTAATGATATTACTAGGGAGTGTCCCTGAACCTGAAGTAGAAGCGGTATTGGAATTCACAAATTTGGAAAGCATGTCTGTTAAATTGGTCATATGAGACCTATTGAAAGTTTTGTTTTGCATTTTGAATATTTCTCATTACTGCATCCCATCTCACGCTTTCGCCGTCAGTTCTTGAATATTGTAGTGTGTGTCGACACACACTTGTGTTGAAAGCCGAAGCTTGCCGCCCCCCCCTAAGCGTGGGCTTTGTAAGCTGAAGGTTGATTAACCTGGGGTTGGTGGATTGGTCCTTAGTTGTAATTATTCCCCCGATTTTGGTTATAACAGTTTTGATTATTTCCTTGGTTTTGTTGAACGGGAGGAAAACTGGGAGGTCGAATTTGATTAGCAATTGGGGCTCGGTAACCGGTATTTCCTTGATTGAAATTAGCCACGGCGGCTTGGGAAACATACTCTTGAATATTGTCACGATAAACGTTGCTATCGGTGGCGGGACAATTTGGGTAAGAATGAGCACCACCGCAATTTACACATTTTTCCTCGACCGCCTTTATGGGAACGGGAGCTTGGGATTGGTTTTTCTTATCGACAAGCAAAGCTTTCACCATGTCTTTAGTTTCCCCCCCGACAACCATCGGCCGCGGAGATAATACCGGCGGGAAGAGGAGCTCGAACTCATTTGGCAACAACCAGTTCGGTTCCAGTGAAATTACGAACTTTGGATTTTCTCTCGATGATTCTTAGGCAATCACGGGGCATTTTATCCAAAAAGTTACCACCCGCGGCGGAATTCAACGAATCTTGATCATTAGAGTTCAAAGCATTATAGAAAGTATCGAGTTGATGTAATTCCGAAAATCCATGATGTGGGCATGCCCGAAGAAGATCATTGAATCGGTCCCATGCCTCGTAAAAAGTTTTATCAAATCGTTGTTGAAATCTCGTGATTTCATTTCAAAGATTTGTTGTTTTAGAAGGAGGGAAGATTTTGTTGATGAATTTCGAAACAAAATCATCCCATGTAAGAATCGATCGAGGGGGTTCTTTTTCAGACCAAATCCAGGGCGGCGGGCACCCTCAAGGAAAATGGAAAGCAAAGCTAAACACGACGTATTCGGGGACTGTTCGAGAACTTCATCGTAGAAGTGATCTTGTTGAAATAATGAATGTGAGCATGAGGGTCTTCTTTGTCATGTCCAAAAAATTGTTTGTTTTGAACGAGGGTAAGCAACCCGTGCTTAAGCTCAAAGTTGTCCGCGATGATCTCAGGAACAACGATGGCATCCTTGTAACCCTCGGTGGGTGCTTCAAGCAATTGAGCCATAGTACGATTATCGTCCATCGTAACTACGGGAGGAGCTTGATTTTCAATTGGTTCCACAAGATTAAATGGTTTAACAAAAGTCAGTGGGACTTGTTGTTGTTGACGGTTAGAATTACGGGATTGAGAACGAGTGCGCATGCACTAAAATGTAAAAAGAAAATTTATACTTTTTTTATATATTTTTTTGGTTTTTCAACAATGTATTCACAATGTATTTTAATAACGGACAATGAGATAATACACTTAAACCTAATAATCAACTCGCTTCTCGGTAACTCTTCAAAGAGATAAACGCACAAAGGAGCGGAGGAGTAGGAAAGTGCAAAGCTATTAAAAACATTTCTCCTTTAGGGTCGTAGTTCCTAGGAACAACCCGCCTTATACCTCTCTTAGAGTTTGTTTAACTTTCAAAGGTGAACTGTACCTCGCGAGAGACACAAAAGGTAAGTTTTTTATCTTTGGTTCGGGAACTTATTAATGATAATACTTCAATGGAAAGTATTATATTGATGGTGAATTTTATTTCTTTTTATGGGCAATGTTTTAATTTTTTTATTTTTTTTTTGATTGATTTTTTTATATTATATATATACTAATAAAAGAAAATTCTTTTTGTATTTTTTTTTTATAAAAATAAAGAAAATAACTTCACACGGAAGGATCTTCAAACACAAATTGTCAAATGGCTCAACAATCGTATACAATCTTCCCCGGCAGCGGCGCCAAAAAATGATTGGTTCTTGATGCTAACCTTTTTAAATATATATATAAATATAAATATAAAATACTTATGAATTTATAAGTATGAGGGATAAAATCAAAATCTCTCAATTTGTAACCGGAAATATGATTCCCGGGTCGTTATCCCCAACGAGGAATGCAATTGAAAGTCGAGAGTCGTTTTGATAACCGATGCTTGAATGGAACAAGATTATGATTGGATTTCTAAAGCTATGGGAAAAAATAATGAAAACACTTAAAAACAATTAAGGCAAAACTATTTTAAACTAAAAACGCAAAACGGGGATCCTAAAAATGCGACTAAAACTAACTAAGGAAAATCTTACCTCTAAAAATGCAAATTTGGTTTCTAAACCTCTAAAATAACAAAAGAAAATTTTCTAAAAAGGATTTATATTTTTTTAACTTTTTTATAATTTTTTATGAATTAAAACCTATTTAATCTATTTAAAATTCTAGAAAATGACAAATTAATACCAAAAAATTCCAGAAAATGATTTTCTACTTTAGAAAAGTCTAAAATGTGATAAAAACTCAGAAAAATATTTTTCACAATTTTTTATAATTAAAACTAATTTCTAAATTTAAATTAAAAAGCTAAAAATGAAATTTAAAAATCTAAAAATGATAAAAATGATTTTAAACTTTGTAAACCTAAAACTATTTATTCTAAATCTAAAAACTATTTTTTTGTAAGCTAAAATGGGCTTAAACTAACCTAATAAGCTATACCAAACCTAGAATAAGCAAATGCAATAAACTAATAAGCCTAAATAAGCAAATAGCTTTTTGGCCAAAACTGATAAGCAAAAAGACCAAAAGGGACTTTTCTAGCTTATTTTTAAGCTAAAAAACAGATCCTTATAACTTAGTGGCTTATACCACTAAAAATAATGGCCAAAAAGCTACAATAAGCAACAATGAAAAAGCAGTTTGAAATTCAAATAAGCACTTAAAAAGCTTCATGAAAAAGCTATCTCACACTGTTTTGACACTTAGACAAATTTTTGCAAACTTTTGCAACCTTAACAAAACACCAATTTTGAGCTTAAAAATAAGCACCTAAACAGATCCTTATGACTATATAACCTACAAACAGATTAAATTTAGACCTCAAAGAACAAGAATCAACAATCAAAAGAGAGTTTGAAATTCAGGATAAGCAGCAATAAGCATTCGCGCAAAAAGCAAATTCGCGCATCATATTTTTCTATTGTGTGCCTCACGCTAGCACTTTTTTTTGACAGATCTCGCGCGCGCATAACTCACCTCAAACAAACAAACGCAGGCCTATATGCCTTTATTTATAAGCTGTTTTAAGTCATGCATAAACAAAAAAAATCACAAATCAACAATAAGCAAAAGCACAATCAAATAAGCAAATGCAATGAGCTATAAGCTAACAGTTTTCAAACCAAAAACTCTTAAAACCTTAAAAAATGAGATTATAACACTCGCTCTCTCTCTCACCTAAACAAATGAACGCGCGCTGCGATCTCTATCTAAGTAATTAAAACTGACCCAAAAATAAAAGACATATCTCTTTTTGACCCATTTTGGCCTTCAAAATCAGTTAAACCAAACACCCCTTTAAGTTTATTAATCCTTTTTAAAACTTGATTTAGAATGATTTAAGCCACAAATTACCAAGACCAGATGTTAAATAAGTTATATTATATCTCGCGCTCTGCATCTATCTCAATAACAAATTAAGCATCTAAATAAGCTAAAACAGATTAATATGCAAGTTTATAAGCTATTTTCAAAGACAGATTATATGAAACTCAAACTACATTGATTTCCGCTCCTCTACCTTCGCCTCTCCTCCCCTCAAGAATAACTAAGAATTAAACATCATAACGTAAACACAAATAAGAACATTTAAGCAGACAATAAGCACAATAAGCAGTTGAATAGTAAATTAAGCTAAAACTTAGAAAAATGAAACTTACAAGGGCCCTTGCTTAAACAGACGCAAAACAATTGTTGTAAAGCTATTCTTAAGCTCTAGCTTGTATTAAAACAGCTAGTAAGCTAGTAAAATAGCAAATATAACCCCTTCCCTATTTAGGCTTATCTTCCTAAGTGATTTTTGAGTGCAGTTTGTGAACTAGTTATTAAGCAACAAGAAACTAAAAAGTTTTCATTGCTTAAGTACAAAACCAGCTTATAAGAGATTAATTTTAAAAAGCTTATAGTGGTTTTTGAGGGGACATTAAGAATCTCAAACAAACCTTGCATACATATTTTAAACCGAATACTAAAATTTAATTAAACTCTTTAAAAACATTACAAGGAAAAAGTAAAATAAGCTAAAATAGAACTAAAATAAGCTGAAAAGTAAAAACTAGGTAAAAAAAACTTAAGAAAGACTAACTGCCCTCAAGGGCTTACAAGTGGGCTCTATTTATACTAATCAAAAGAAGATTCTAGGAGTGTGCTTTCTTTGTGAGAGCTGTTGCAGGTGTGTTTGTTGTGTGAGAGCTTTCAAAGACTCGTCTTGGCCATTGAATTTGAGTAGTGTCCAAGTCATGTCATCATAGCCCTTGATCTTTTGTCTTGTTCTCTTGACGAATGAGGTTGCAAGGGATTGCCAAGGTGGCAATTGGGAGGGATAAGGTTGGTCGACAAGGGGGAGAAGAAAGGGGAACAGTGTTGGTTTGTTATTTTGGCGGGTAGTGGAGACAGGACAACTGAAAGAGATGTACAGTTGTTCCCGCTGTTTTTGAAAGATTGGAAAGTTGGCAGGACAAGCCCCTCAAGATGTATAAGTGCATTGCATCCATTGTCCTTGAGTCTTGCAAATTTGGTCCTTGGAGTTATATTTGTGTTTGCACCGTTAGTCCTTAAAGGACTAACGGGGTAAGGTTTAAAAGAGTTTTGGTGTTGACGGGAGTTATAAGGGTGATGGGTTTGGGCTTTTTGTTTGGGCCGGGGGTTATAAGAAAGTGGTGTTGGGCTTTTTATTGGTTTTTATAAGGATTTTATATAAGTGGGCTGACCCGGGCCCACTAGGTGGGTACGGGTGGGCCCACTTTTGGCAATTTAGGTTTTCGGGTTCGGTTTTTGATGCTCTTTCCAATGCCACTTCCCGGGGTTGACTTTGACTTTGACTTTTTTGTTGACTTTGACTTGATCTTTTTGACTTCTCACGGTCTTTCCGTTCTCGTGCTTAGTTTTGTCATTTTGGCTTTGATTTTTATCCTTTTCTTGGATATCCGTTTCCTACACAATACAAATGCAAAACATACAAATACAATGTATTTTTGGTACATTTTTGGTACATTTTTGGTCATTTAAGTCCGTTTTTAGTGGTCAAAGGTATGTGTAATTAAACACATACCACGGATCGTCCTTTGTGGTGTACTTGTTTGCGGATCTAACAACTTTACTCCCTGAAGTTGTATACTTCTATTACAACCACAGTCCTTGGGGACTAATGGTGTGAACAAATTTGGTATTGGGCTTGGTTATGTGTTTGGGCTTGTTATAAGGTTTACTGGACTTAGGGCTTTATAAACTTAAAAGTTTATGTAAGTCTTGATATAAATGCTTAATGGGCTGTCCTGACCTATTAGATGGGTGCGGGTTGGCCCATTAAGTATTTCTTCGGTTTTGGCTTCGGCTTTGACTTGTTGACTTTTTGGGTTGACTTTGACTTTAACTTCGACTTTTTCACGCTTTTCCATTCCTGTGCTCGGTTTTGTTGTGTTGGCTTTGTTTTTGTCCTTTTCTTAGATATTAGTTACATGCATAATATAAATCACAAAACACACAAAAACAATGTATTTTTGGTATATTTTGGCGACTTTTTCAGGCACGTTTTTTTATAGGCAAAGGTAGTGTAATTTATGCCATACACTACCCGTGATTTAGAGTTAGGTACGGTTGTGTTTGCACTTAAGATTTAGAGACATTGTCTGTATGGGACAAAGAGTGTCATCTATACAGACTTTAAGAGTCTTCAACATACCCTTAGTCAGAAAGAGTTGAATATGCGATAGCATCGCTGGATAGAGTCGTTTAGTGGTTATGACTGTGAAATTCGCTACCATCCTAGTAAGGAGAATGTGGTGGTTGATGCCCTAAGTAGGAAGGAAAGTGTAAAGCTTAAAAGAGTTAGAGCTATGAATATGATCCTTCAGCCAAGTATCAAAGATAGGATACTGGTGGCTCAGAAGGAGGCTGTGGATGAGTGTGCAGTATTGCAGAAAGGATAAGATGAGATGATAGAATAGAGAAGTGATGGAACTTTGTACTACCTGGATCGAATATGGGTACCTTTGAAGGGTGAGGTAAGAACCCTGATAATGGATGAAGCCCATAAGTCGAAATACTTTGTACACCCAGGAGCCGATAAGATGTATTATGATTTGAGAGATAGGTATTGGACGCCTGGAATGAAAAAGGATATAGCTGAATATGTTAGTAAGTGTTTGACTTATCTAAAGTTTAAGGCTGAGCATCAAAGGCCATCTGGCGTGCTCCAGTAACCTGAGATTCCTGTATGGAAATGAGAAGGGATAGCTATGGATTTTATGACTAAGTTGCCTAGGACTAGTAGTGGGCATGACACAATCTGGGTCATTGTGGACCGATTGAGTAAGTCTGCTCATTTTCTACCTATGCGTGAGGATTATAAGATGGAAAGGTTGGCTAGATTATATTTGAATGAGATAGTTTCTAGACATGATGTGCCGATCTTGATTATATCGGATCGTGATAGTCATTTGACATTGAGGTTTTGGCAGACAATGCAAGAGGCATTAGGGACTCGTTTAGACATGAGTACGGCTTATCACCCTCAGACCGATGGTCAGAGTGAGCGTACGATTCAGACTTTGGAAGACATGCTTAGAGCATGTGTCCTAGACTTCCTTAGGTTGAGTTTTCTTATAACAATAGTTATCATTCTAGTGTGAGATGTGTGCGTGAGGCTTTGTATGGTCGAAAGTGTCGTTCCCCAATTATGTGGGCTGAGGTTGGAGAAGGTCAGTAGATAGGACCTGATTTAGTGCAAGAGACTACTGAGAAGATCTCGCAGATTAAGGATAGACTTAAGGCTGCACGTGATCGTCAGAAAAGTTATGCCGATAAGAGGAGGAAGCCTCTAGAATTTAGTGTAGGTGACTATGTCTTGCTCAAAGTGTCGCCTTGGAAAGGTGTGGTACGCTTTGGGAAGAAAGGGAAGTTAGCACCTAGGTTTGTTGGACCATTTGAGATTATTGAGAAAGTAGGCCCTGTGGCCTATCGGTTAGATTTGCCTGAGGAGTTGAATGGTGTTCATGACACGTTCCACGTGTCGAACCTTAAGAAGTGTTTGGCTGATCCAACACTAAAAGTGCCTTTGGATGAGATCCAAGTTGATGCTAAGTTAAATTTTGTGGAAGAGCCTGTAGAAATTTTGGAAAGAGAGTTTAAGAAGTTGAAGCGTAGTAGGATTGCCATCGTCAAGGTTCGGTGGAATTCGAAACGTGGTCCTGAATTCACGTGGGAACGTGAAGATCAGATGAAATTGAAGTATCCGCATTTGTTTAGTGATGTTAGTAGTTGAATTTCGGGGACGAAATTCTTTTAAGGGGGGTAGAATGTAACCTTTGCCCTTTTTGTGTTCTGAATATTTCATTAATAGTCCTTTGACTATTTGACTTTTGTCAGTTTATTCAGATTTTGTACCGTGTTGACGGTGGTGATTTTATGAGATATGTGATGATTTGAGGTTTATTGTGATTAATAATCCTTTTTGAAAGGTATTATTGTGTTATGTGTATTCCGGGTGGTTTGACCCGTGAATTTTGAGAAATGCCGAAAAACGAGTCTGACACGTCTGTTAATGTCCAAATTGAATTTTGAAGGGTTTAATGTGTAAATATGGCAAGTGAATACTCTATGTTAATGGAAAAGTATTTTTAAGGTGAGTAAAAATGCTTTTTAACTTTGGGGTAAATGTTACGGTTGAGTTTTACGAGCTTTTAAGTGGTTTCGACACGAAAAGAAAGACCCGAGACCCCATGGGATACCATGGCCGGTCAAATGGTCAAGGGATGAGACAAGGAGGCTTAATTTTAGCTCCTTTGTCTATTATGGTACACATATATGCTTAACATCTAAGCATTTCTCACATAGTTCATTTTCAAAATCAAAATATTCTCTCCTTTTCTCTCTTTGTGTTTCGTCCGCCACCTACAACACACACACTCATAATTTTTGAACTTTGATCAAGAAAACATGAAGACATAAATATTTAGGGTTGATTCTAGTGTTTAGTTATTCAATTCACCCCGTAGAGTTTGTAAAACAATTAAGTGGTAAAAAGGGGGCTATGAACTCACAAAGTATTGAAAGGTAATTGTACTGTAGTAAAATATACAAGTTTGTAAACGAGCATGTATTCCCCTCGCGGGTTTATAAAACATTGAAAAGAATGAAATGCGAGACTATGACTCACAAAGTAATGACCGGTAATTGTACTGTATACAATTAACAAGTTTTGTAAACGAGCATGTATTCTCCCCCAAAACAGTTCAAAACAAGTAAAATAGGGGCTATGAAACTCACCTTGAGTGAATGGTAATCAACAAAGTAATCCAATAAAAAATGCTTCATGAAGGAATCCGAAAGGGCAACCTAATCAATATAGGTCTTATAAGAACAAAACACTTTGATATTTATAGTGTCGTATAGCTCAACCATACTATCTTCGGGCTATCATAATTAAGAGGTCGTGTAGTGAACGTATGAGAGCTAGGATATCTTTAATCGTAAATCAACAACACGTCTGTACCCACCCCGAATAGGCTCATCATTAAGAAACTCCTGTAATATAGTACTTTGATAACTAAATACAACGTATTAATCTATATAGCTACATCAACGTTCTACTCGTGTTTGCGAATAATGTTAAATTGCATTTGCTAAATATTATTCGCGGTATTTGAAACCGTATAATCGAATATATAAATCCCAAATTGTCTTGTAAAATAATATTTATAAAGTTCAAGACATGTATAAATATTACATAAAATGATTCTAAAAATGTTTCTGCAAAAATTTATTTTAAAAACGAACCAACACTATTCACCTAAGGAAATGTGCACAAGTTAGAAAATAACGTAAGCTTCTCGTTTTACGCCCTGTTTGTTTTACGTTTCTTATGACCACCTTTCGATTAAGTCGAGTTATCATAATATAACATTTTAAAATTTTAGTTTTACTGATGAAATAATTTTTACTGTTCATAACAGATATATACTTATTTTTATAGTTTTTGTTATCGTAAACCCGTAAACGTCGTATTTTATTCGTTATAGCTTCGTTTTTAACGATTCTTTCGAGTACGATCTCGTAATTAAAAGTTATATCATATTTTTGATGTTTTAAAAATATCGCTTTCTGTAATGAATAGTAAATTTTATAAAAGTATTTCTCGTCGTAAAACTCGTACCTACCGATCTTTTTCGTTATAAATCGGTTTTTCGCGTTTCATATCATTTTTGGAACGTCAAGAAGGCGTATTATTTTTTATGTAATGTCAAACCTACTGTAATGAAGTCGAAATCAAATCACCCTTTTATTATCCAAGTAGTGGTTTCATTTATAAAGAGTTTTGTTTTATTAACTTATAATCCCAAATTTATACAAAATCATGTTATAACTTAAACAACATGTCAACATATTATTTACTAATCCATTTTTCCATGATATATATAACAATAGACATAAGAAAAGTTTTGTAAAATCATAAACCATAAGTGATAATACCATTTTACATATTAAAAAATCCTAAGTGGTATTTAAGCCTAAACGAACATGTAACACAATAACATCATGAATAAATATAAAGTATGAAGGTATTAAGAAGACCTTAGGAAGGATGTATGTGATGAGAAATAAGTGCTAAACCCGTGTTTAGACTCAAAACCAAAGCTTGTACAATGAAAACCCTAGTTTCACTTTTCTTGATTAATACTTGAAAAAGGTAATCCAATGCTTGGAAACACCTTAGGATATCTTAGAATGGATGTGTATAGGTTGTATAAGGTTGTAAATAGAAAT
Organism: Tanacetum coccineum; assembly: GCA_026074375.1. NCBI lineage: Eukaryota > Viridiplantae > Streptophyta > Magnoliopsida > Asterales > Asteraceae > Tanacetum > Tanacetum coccineum. The sequence continues at coordinate 68,596 of BQNB010009630.1, forward strand.
TTTGTATGATTGTTTATAGAGGGTTGTTTTGAGCGTGGCCCGAAAGGAGAGAAAGAGAGATAGAAAATTTTCTTTTTACCAAGTGTTTTATGCAATGTGTGACAATCTTATAAGATACATCATATATGGTAGTAAGGACCAAGTCAAGGGAACATGTTAAAGGACTTAGGGATGTCCATCGTCTTAGGATGGGTTTATTGGACTTAGGGATGGGTCTTTGGTCAATTAGACATGGTATGGTGTGGTTTTAATGAGGTATGTTGCACATTTGACCAAAGTGGAAGAGTTTCTTGTATATATGCTAAAATTTCGGCATACATATGATATATAGGATATATTTTGAGTAAACTTTATGTATTGGGTATAAATGTGGGTATTTGTTGAAGCGTAGGAAAGTTTTGGTGGTTCCGGGAATGCCTAAACGCAATTTTTCGCAAACGTAACACTTTACGTATCCGATAAAAATAAAATATAAAAGATTTATTATTACTTTTGAAAAAATAATATAATGATGGCTTGACATAAACTTTAATTCGTTTGGTGTCCGTTTACATTAATTGATAATTTATAGCTTACGCGATTTAACATAACTATTATAATTTAAAAGCGAACGCGTACGAGAAAAGAAAAAAATAAATAGTGAAAAATGACAAAATGAATGATGTCATAAAATGACCTGAAAATACGGAATGTACGAAAAAGTAGGGGTGAGCAGAAGAAACCGAAAAAAAACCGAAAACCGAACCGAACCGAAAATACCGACCGAAACTAAAAACCGATGGTTCGGTTTTAATCTTTCTAAACCAAAAAATTTCGTTGGTTTCGTTTCTTGTTCAGAAAAACCAAACCGTAAAAAAACCGAACCGAACCGAACCGAACCAAAACCAGTTTTATAATAATATATAATTAATATAAAAAGAAATAAATTATATATAACAAAATTTTTTAAATTTATATTTATTTTATGGGTGAAATTATATAATATATATATCTTAATGTTTATATAAAAATTTTCGTGTACGTGTGGTTTACTTGACCATATGTCGTTACAATACAATGATCATACTATGTGAATTTTTCACATGCATGTTTGTCACTCATTTATAAGGTAAATTGTAAAAAATTTGTGTAAACATTATTAGGCTCATATTGACAAAAAAAACTAAAAAAAATAACCAATGTTCTACGTAAAACAAGTTTATTAATATAAATTAGTTAAAACCAAATTTAAACGGTTTGAAACCGAAAAAACCGAAAAACCGAACCGCAAAAACCGAGAAACCGAAAAAACCGAACCGCCAAAAACCGAGCGGTTTCGGTTTTATAAAAACCGAATATTTCGGTTCGGTTTCGGTTTTAGCCAAAAACCGACCCAAACCGAACCGTGCACACCCCAACTAAAAGTGCCTTTGGATGAGATCCAAGTTGATGCTAAGTTAAATTTTGTGGAAAAGCCTGTAGAAATTTTGGAAAGAGAGTTTAAGAAGTTGAAGCGTAGTAGGATTGTCATCGTCAATGTTTCGGTGAAATCGAATGTGGTTTTGAATTCCTCACGTGGGAACGTGAAGACCAGATGAAATTGAAGTATCCACATTTGTTTAGTGATGTTAGTAGTTGAATTTCGGGGACGAAATTCTTTTAAGGGGGTAGAATGTAACTTTTGCCCTTTTTGTGTTCTAAATATTTCATTAATAGTCCTTTGACTATTTGACTTTTGTTAGTTTATTCAGATTTTGTATCGTGTTGACGGTAGTGATTTTATGAGATATGTGATGATTTAAGGTTTATGGTGATAAATAATCCCTTTTGGAAGGTATTATTGTGTTATGTGTATTCCGGGTGGTTTGACCCGTGAATTTTGAGAAATGCCGAAAAACGAGTCTGACACGTCCGTTAATGTCCAAATTGAGTTTTAGGTTTAAAAGTGAAAAGATGTCCATGTGAATACTCCTATGTCCAATGGAAAAGTATTTTTTTAAGAGTGAAAAAAATGCTTTTTAACTTTGGGTAAATTTTACGGTTGAGTTTTACGAGCTTTTAAGTGATTTCGACACGAAAAGAAAGACCCGAGACCCCATGGGATACCATATCCGGTCAAATGGTCAAGAAGGAGACAAGGAGGCTTATTTTTAGCCTTGTTGTCTAGAGGTGCTTGTACAAATATGCTTCCACTAGATCATTTCCTCATCATTTTTCATTTCAAAAAAAACACACATAAGTGTGTGTGTCCTGGAAAAACGTGTTGGTAAGCGTTAACGATTGAGATTTTGGAATTTTGTCGAAAAGTGTCGAATTTGTGAAAAATGTTGAAAATAAGGTTTGAAACCTTGGAAAACGTTGTATAAACGTACGAGTCATGTCGAAATTTCGTAAAAAGTTTATACTTAGAAAATTTCTTAAAAACATGATTTTTGATTTTAAATAATAAAATAATATTTAATTATTTTATTTTATTTATTTAATAAATTCACTAAAAGACGAAAAATATAATTTTTCTCGAAACTTCTCTAAAGTGTTTATTATGAGTAAACGTTTCATTTTCAACCGTATAATGATTATTTTGAAGTGACTAAGGTGTACCGAATGGACTTGTCGAGATATATTTATAATTAATAATTATAAATATTTATTATATTACTTATCTATTTACGCTAAATAGTATAAGTATGTATTATCGAGGAATGAGATTGATATGATTGTGGAGTTAAGTCGTCAACCATCACACCACTAAATTGTTTTAGGTAATTGTACAACGCGTCTAAACTCTATGCATCAAACGTGAAGATTGTTTTGGAATTGGATAATTAATTGGGACATTAACTGGACTAGGTCGTGTGCGGGCGTCGTTGCATTTGCTTGTGTGATTGAGATTTGGTTGCTAAAGACTTGCTTGAGGTGAGTTCTCGTAGCCCTACTTTTTACTGGTTTTTTCGTTTGGGAAAATGATACTCAAATGTGTTTTGAAATGTTTTGAATTAATCTGTGCAAAATGCGGTTTTGTTTTTTAGACAAGTTATGTGTTTATGACTGCTATGTGAATATTATGTGATGCATGATTGTTTGGACCGGATGGGTACGCCTACCTAGTGTTTCTGAGATTATTGGATCGGATGGGTACGCCTACCCAGTATTTGGGTGATTATTGGAGCGGATGGGTACGCCTACCCAGGTTTGTGTGTGGTCCTGCCTTAATTTTAGTGCTCCAGCTGGTAGGCCCTTTAGGTGCGTAAGTAACATATGGTTATTGATTAGCGGTGATGCTAAGGTTGTTTGCATATATTCATTGTCATATAGAACTATTGTCCACTGTTGAAATATTGGCACATCTTTTGGGTTTAAGGTCAAACCTACGAGCTCACCAACATTATTGTTGACGTTTTTGAGTATCATTTTCAGGTGAAGTGAAAGAAGAGTAGTTTGGTGATTGATAGCACACTTAGAAGTATCCCGTGTGGAATTTCGTTTGAAGTCTTGCTTGCTTGTTGTTTGATTTTAGTTTCGGATGTTTTGGAATAAGTTGGATTATGGTCCCCTGTGTGGGCATTTGAATAATTGTAAGAGATTGTGGATTTTAGTTGCGATTTGGGACATCACTTGAGTTTGTTCAAGGTTGATGGTCTTCATAACACTTGGAGTTTATGCAATGTAGTTTTCTTTATTTTGTATCTCGTGTTATGATTGATCATTATGTTGCATTTCCGAGTTTCCGCCATTGTCGGGGTGTGATAACCAAGGGCAAAGACAGGTCAATATTTGTGATCCTATTACTCTAGTGATATAAATTGCATGTATGGAGAGCTATACCGGACTTTAGCTAACGCTTTATTTGTATTTCTAGATCCAATTGAATGATAGGTTGCATACTTAAGCACGTAAATGAGTATAAATTGATAAATATAAGATATCTCACAACGAATAAGCATACAATCTTAAATAAACAAACCAAACATTAAATTATCATAAACATGGCTAATACCTAAATGTATTAGCCAATCGCCATTGTAACTATACAAATGTCATAGATGAATGATTAAGGTAAACTAAACAATAATGAACGATACCAAAAACCGAACGCGTATTTAGAGTATAGAAATTACAAGGGTTTTACTATGGATTGAGGTGCTTTGCAAGACCTTCTTGGCTTCTCTTCTCTTTTAAAAATCGAACTTGGTGGTTAATTCCTTCTTCTCGGTATTTGGTCTCCCTAAAATTCGTTTTGGGGTTCGATATTTATAAGGCCTAGAATTTAGTCGATACACCGTATTGAAAGTGGTCAATACGGTGCATTGGGTTTCTTGGTGTAGGCTCCACGATTATTATATTCTAGAATATTCGATGACTTATACTTAAATATGGCGTATGGCTTTCTTCTGGATACGGCGTATAGATCTTCTCTTCGTGGATGCTAAGTGATGTTTAGGGAATATATACGCCGTATCTTCCTTGATGGATACGGTGTATAGGTTGTTAGAACAGTAATCTTTATGATTTCTTCATTTAAGCTCCAAAATGTGTGCCTTTTGATTAACTTTCACTCTTTGCTTGATAGTTATTGCAAATCATAAATATAAGCAATTAAGTATCAATTCATGTATAATTAATATAAAACGAGCAATATAGCTGGGATAAATGATGCTATAAAATAGACGTTATTTGATGTCATCACCATTGAATATTGGATCTGTTGACCACCCGCTGGTTGACTTCTAACTCGGTTCGATGATAGCAATTAACCAATATTATATCACTGCTACAATGATTTGCGGTAGGGTAAACAGTAGATGTTACAGTAAATTGTTTATTATATTTTGCTCAGTGGTAACTGACAGCTAATCTTTCCACTTAATTGTTTATGTTAGGTGGCCATGTGTCTTCTAGTATTTTTTTAGTTGAGTTTTTAGTTTATATACTTTCAGGTTAGATTTTCTTTCTTATGATTTGGGTGTATCTTATGTTAGTATTGCTATTGTCGTTGTTGTTTCGCGTTTATTGCTTTTTGGAATTCTGTTTGTTGGTTTTGAAATCGGATATGTTAATACAAATATTCGCGTAATAACGACATTTATATTTAATGATCTTCAAGTTTTGATAATAACAAATATAATATCATACTACGTAAAAGTGTACGTAAACAAGTTATTTAGTCGTAAATTTACGTGTCGAGGTCAAATCACTTAAGTTATGAGTATGCCATTATAAAACATAGTTAATGATAAAAGAAAATATTTTCTCTTGCATACTAGTTTAATCATTTGCATAAACCCATCTAAACCTGCTTACATCCCTACTAAACAAATGATTTTAAATAAACACCTATGTAGAACCGTGGAGGGGGTAATACGGTTATCTTGACTTCTTCAAAGTTTAGAAAACCTTAACTCTTGAAGGAACCGAGTGGTGTGATGATCTACTTAGCAAATAAACAATAAGTATATATATATATATATATATATATATATATATATAGAGAGAGAGAGAGAGAGAGAGAGTGTGTGTGTGAGAGAGACCACGATATATACTAGTTCGGGAAGGAGGTTTAGTCCTTCCATACGTCCAGTTGTGAATCAACGACCCCTATACTATGCCTAGTATAATACTTATGGTGGACTAGAAATAGTATTACAATTGAACTCCACCGATATGCACATAGATCGGCGCTCACAAAGAAGAATTACTACCTACGGTATTCCGCCCTTAGAATCCACCCCTAAGAACCAGTTATTCGACTTAACCTATAATCTCTAAAGACTTCTCCTTAGAAGTATAACCAAAACTTCAACCTTGATCCCCAATGATCTAGGCTTGATGTCTCGGATACAAGACTTCCCTTTAGAACCAAATTGAAAGATAGTTGATTTAAGAATCAATCCCTAACCTATCCTAGAGACTTGACTCAGCACAAAAGTATGGATTAGAAACTTGTGTGGCTCTCTTGCGGAGATGTGTTGACTTCAATAAAATGATAAGATTCGAAGATTAGAATACTTTGATGTTAGACTTAGAGGAAAGGAGAAGAGAAAAGTAAGGAAAGAATGTTTGCAAGAGGTGGGGAATAAAAAGGCCAAGGGTGGGTATTTATCGGACAAGAATCCTAAAATTGCAAAAACAATTCGTGAGTGGCGCGCTGCCCACGCATCAGCGCGTGGCCAGCGCACCAGATTCCCGAATTATTTTCTTCGGGATTTTGACGTTTTAAATACCCGCACTTGTTAAACCCCCAATTGTACTTCACGCTATGACCTTTCAATCATTCTTACACTCAAGGTCAACCAACTCAAATAGCCATCTGATATAAGCATTTGTGAAGTGTTTAAAAGAGATTTATGGGTCGTTTATCCGATATCAAAAAGATAGAAAAGAACTATAGAAAAGGGTATTTTTGGTATTCCTCCAAATTAAATGATCTAGTTAGAAACTAACCATGGTTTAAGAAGTTGGTTAGCGTAAAAGAGAATATTCAAAGAATATGCTAAACGTGGAGATGAAGTGTGGATGTTATAGGAGAGAATTTGAAATTTAAATTTCAAATTGTAGAGAGGATAAGGAAGAGTTGTATGTGAGTTGCCATGGATGTGATATTGATGTGATGGAAAAGAGCCTATGATCACATTGAAAATCAATGGTAAAGATGAAATGGTGATGAGGTAAGTTGGATTGGTGAAGTGGCATGATCAATGGTTAAGATAGAAGAGAGTGTGTATGTATGTATGTGTGTGTGTGTGTGTGTGTAATTTGAATTTCACTTTGAGAGAGTGTGAGTGATTGATGACATCAAATAACGTTACTTTTATAGCATCATTTATCCCAAGTAAATTACCCACTTTTATATAATTATTGCAAGAATTGTTACTTAACTGCTTAAAGTTTTTAATTGCAGTAATTATGGAGCACATTATGAAGACAAGCTAAAAGGCGCACATTTTAGAGCATAAATGATGATATTTGAAGATTGCTTATTTCTGACTACATACACCGTATCCAGCAAAGAAGATACATCGTATCAGCGCTTGGACTTCAAAAAGGAACACGTTTGTTCAATACCCAATACGGCGTATCCTGCTGATTAAATACGCCATATCCAGCTGGTCAAACAATCAAAGATCCTGCAATAATTATGATTAGAGACAGTTATTACTGATTGATTGTGAACGTAGCGCGCACTCCAAGGAATTTACCCCAATACGCCGTATTAACCTTACTCAATATGGCGTATCAGCCTATTTTCAAAGACTATAAATAGAAGACTCAAAAACAAGTTTTCAGTGTGCTTAATCATATTCTCTATACCATAAACATAAAAGTCGATTTTTTAAAGAAACGAAGAGCAGTCAAGGTCAAGCATCGATACTAATTCCATAGAAGACACCGTATAATTCCTATACTCTTGTAATCATTCGATTTTTGGTATCGTTCGTTAACTCATTTAGTTTACCTTGGTTGTTTGATTATACTTGTATTATTACAATGGTTTTGGGCTAATACCCTCGGGTATTAGCCATATTAATAAAGATTCAATGTTCGGTTTGTTTAATCACGATTGCTTAATTTATCTTTGATTGTTTAATTATGTTTATCATTTCATAATTGTCTATGTGCTTGAATATGCGACCCATCATTCAAATGGGTCTAGTTAGACTGACCAAATGATCTAGATACTAGGATGGCTCTCCATATCGCGTTTTATATATCTGGACCAATAGGATCACAAATAATGTCCTATATTTGCCTTTAGATTAGTGAGCTTATTGGCCTAGCAGGTGACCCTTGGATCAACGAGTACGTTCTTAATCATTGGTAAAGAATTGGACAGTGGACTACTAGTATATAAAATGCCGTCAAGCAGTAAGTGGGTAAAGTCCCGATGGGCTAGGGTTTAACAAGATCACCATTGCTTTAATTCCTAAGATAGATTATAATTAAACTAAAAGGATGCTTTATGCGGATGCATTAATTGTGACAGGATTCAACGTGTTTAGGTCTTAGGAAGAAGTATCGCCTAAGTTTTAAGAATGATATGCCGCCTCGAGATAAGTATTCATTGGACTAAAAAATCAAACCAATGTTTAATCAGATTTAATATGGCTAATACAGTTTTCTATCATTTGGCTTGACCGTTCTTTTATCTTCTGATTATCTTCTTGCGTGATTATTGTGTATTGAATTGATTTTAGTCGCCACCAAACCTGTGTCAGTCTCTCAGGTTGAACCCCCCCCCCTTATCATTAGAACTAGGTTTAGCATAGGTTTAACACTAATTAGAATTAACTAGACTAATTAGACTAAATAAAATATTGATAGAATGTAAGGTTAACTTTCTCGCTCTTAGTGTTCGACACCTTACTTACCACGAAACTCCATCTTGACTGGGTACACTGTCCGTTAAAGTGTTGTTTTAGGATAAGTCGGCTAAATATAAATTTAAAACTTGATAATCAATAAATACAACCTACACGATAGCACATCAAGTTTTTGGCGTCGCTGCCGAGGAGTGAAAATTGTTTAATCTTTATCTTATTAGTATTTTTAACCCTTAATTAGCATAACTTAGAATAATTTAATTAGCATAATTTAATTATGTTTGTATTTGATTAATTATGTGTTTAATTATGTGATTAAATTTTAGCATTATTTAATTATTTTTGAAGTACTCTGTTCTGGTAAGCCACCTGATACGACGTATCCACCAGTTGGATACGATGTATCAAACTTTCTACCCAAATACAGCATATTGATTTCTGCAGTCTAAACAACGTATCCTGTTCTTCCAAACAATACGGCGTATTCTGCAAACTCAATATGACGTACTGACATTCAACAGATTGATACGGCGTATTTAAATCAATTTAATACGGTGTATCAACCCCATGATATAGTAGCAACCTTGATTTTTCGTATTCGATTTACTGTTTTCTATGTTCTCTTCCCTGAGGGCACATCCTACTGATCATTTGTGCTTATTCTCAGGAAACCGTTTGACAAAGGAATCACCATGGCAGAACCAAATCTAAATGATTACATTTTCGTTACTCGAAAGAACTTCCTCTCAGATGATAACGAAGGAAGAATGGTCGAGAAGAGTTTCCTTGAAATACAAGCGACATTTTTAGTGAAAATACGTGATAACACTTTCAATGGGACAATTGGAGAAAACGCGGTTGAACACATTGAAAATTTTCTGGAAGTAGTTAAGCGACTCAAAATAAAAGGCGTAAGTCATGATCGATTTAGGCTTAGCGTCTTCCCTATCTCACTTGCAGGGGCCACAAGTGAATGGTTTAAAAAGGATTGTATTTGATCAGTGACTACTTAGGAAGATTTGGTAATCGTCCAAAAGTTCTATAATCTTTCTTACAACAATGATGAGATAGAAGCTGATGAAGATAACCCCGACGAAATTGCTTAAATCTTTAAAATCAAAGGCAACCTATTTGACTTCGAGACACCCGTATGCAAAGCATTTAATGAGATCAACTATCTCCTTAAGATTGACACAAATTTGTTTACTTTCGATATCCAAGAAATCAGGGCTTACGAGGAGCACGAATACGAGTTGAATAATAATATGATGAGGGATCTTGAGGAACCATGGTCAGATAACAGGGTGCCATATAAACTATGTGATCATATATGCGAACCATATCGTTTCAAAAATAGGAAGGTTAAATGGCCCACATGTAGTGTAGATATTGACGGATTCTGTAACGTTGAAGAACTACCCGGGATGGTTCAAGTCGGATGCATGGCTTATTTCTAGGATCACCAATGGTATGATGAATTAACTGATGGAGTGCTGAAAGAAGAAGCCTTGATACATAAATCCAGATTTGAAGGATCATGGGGGGATGCAACTCCCGGAGTGATGAAATTCTGCGCATGGTTGAAAAATAGTTTTGAGAACTTCCACGAACTAGATCATGATGTATTAGTAAAACTGGAGGAATCTTGGTGGAAAGTAAATACTCATGAACATGCCCCATTCACTCGTTGGGAAAATCACGGTCGGGGGCCATATGCGAACGCCAAACTTAAAAACACTTATGACCCTTATCTTGATATTAACCGTATATTTGGTAGAAATTATGAAGCAAACAATGCCAGTGATACTCAAGACAGTCAGGAACATAAAAAGAGACATCATGATCCATCAATCTACTGAGTTAGAAGATTCAAGATGATGAAATACTCATTCGATGTTAATAATGAGTATGTTGCCATTAAAGAACACGAGCACTTCAACCATTAAAGAACTAACATTAATGCATGTCAAGCTTATCGAGAACTTTTTCGCATTATGGATGAGGGATGGCTAGTAACAAAGGCAAAGGAGGAATGAAGAAGAGAAGAAAAAGTTTAACTTAAAGACTAGCTGAAAGAAAAGTGCTTACTGGGAGACAACCCGGCTATTTTTAAATTGTTTGTCGAGTTTGTCTTCCCAGACATTCCATACGGCGTACCGAACCCCTATGGATACGCCGTATGGACCTGTCTGGACGTTATCAGTCTTTAATTTATGTATTTAAATTCCTGCAACTTTAAAACATTTGTTTTTACAGGATGCAATACGACGTATCCTTGGGTTTGGGATACGGTGTATTGACCACTTGTACAGTATGTGTGTTTATTTTTCCGCATTGTAACCATTGTAAAAACCGAGATAGGATTGCAAGTTTTGTCTTCTAAACTTTATGCAGGACCTTACTGTAAAGAAATTGATGAATTGGTGACGGTATACTCTGGAAAAAGACGTGTGTAAAACTCATACGGGCATTCTGACGCCTCTTCAACATACTTTTGCTCAAGAACTCAAATTGGAGAATCATCCCGAGCAAAATATTAGGGGAGTTCCTCGTTCTAATTCTATTTCCCATTTTCTTTAAATGTTTTTTATATATAACGAGGACATTGCATAATTTAAGTAGGGGGATGGAGAATTAGATCGCCTACTTGTCCTTCTTTTTACAAATAATATGTTATATGCTTAAACTATGCCAAATTTAAAAAATTTAGCATACTTTTGTAAAAATTACTAGTTACATTACCTCGAGCACAATAACCCTTAATATCAAATTGTGAGAATTAAGCCTATTCCATTTCCAAACGTTTACTAAAAATTCCACAAAAATTATGAGTGTACCGGTGATGTAGTAGACTTTAGAACTTGGCTTGGTATATCACTCGAGACCACAATAATGAGTACTATGGACTTAGATGGACTAACCTGTTTAACTGATAAATTTCTAGGAATACACCAAAAAGCATATATGTTGTGATATTAACTAACTACACTGGTTAGTTAACCTCCCGTATAACCCTTTGTTTACTCTCACTATAAGTGTAAGATACGTTAGAAAAACCTGTTGAGCCATTCCTGTCTTTTTCACATCAAAATGTTTATTTCGTTACACCTTTACACCTTAGCCTACCCTGTAGATTAAGCCTATTTAATCAAAGTTGCTAGTTGCTTTTGTGTAAAGTTTTGTAGTTCCTATGTCAAAGTGAAATTTTCTATATCTGGTTAGGTCGGGAAATTACACAATGCAATGGGAATGTAAAAGTATATAACTCATGTATTTTTCTACTTTCGCAATTATGTATAATGTTCGAAGATGAAGTGTTTAAAGAAAAAATTTTCCGGATGAATTATGATTGTGAAGACAGTGAAATTACACCGAGATTTGTATTGTTATGTTATGAAAAAAATGGAAAAATGGAAAATTGCAACAAAAAAGAGATGAAGATAGTCGGTTCATTAAGCTTAAACTGATAAATTACTTGGAGGATCGATTATTCGTTGATATGTGGTAAAAATCAACGATCTATAGTTTTGTATAAAGTGGTCGATATCACCACTTGCCTTGTAAAAGTAAGGATGATTGGGAAGTTGACCGTTATGGGAACGCCAACTTAGGTTGTCTTTCTCACTATATGATCGAGACGTTTGTGCATATATTTCTTGAGTCTTTATCATGGAACGGTCGAGAAAGTTACTAGCAACTATATACCTTATTTGTTCAGGCTTAATCTATTGGTTTTGTGACTTTTATTTAACAACAATTTATTTCCCTTTCCTAACAATTAACCTTGGGTTTTACTTGAACGAGGATGTGATCGGGTCATGCATGTCTATTTCGTCGTTACGACCATGTATGCGTGATGCAGCTGCCTTGTTGGTTTATTACTTTTGGTGAAAGTTAAAATCCATACCCTATATCATTCTTCGTCCTAACCATTGGTTAAACTCAAATGAGGATGTGATCGAATCGCACATGTCTATTCCGTCATTACGGCCATGTATGTGTGATTCAGCTGCCTTATTGGTGTGGTACTTTTGGTGAAGGATTGTTAGAATGATCAACCCTTATAAGCCTTTAACACAAACCCAATTTACCTTTTTGAACTTGTTACTCATTAGCTCTAGTGGTGGAGATGTGTATCCTTGCCAAGCATATGATAGAAAACTAATCACGACCAAGCAATTGAGCGTAACCATTAAATGTTACCACCTAGATTAGTTGAGTGATCTGAGTGTTTTTAATTCCTATATTTCGTAAGGTGCTTGGTTTTGTACAAGTGATTAAATAAAAGAATGCTTTAAGGAAAATCCTTAAATTCGGTTGGGATACATTTTCAATAAATTACTAAAGTCTACTTAATGACAAGTAGGATTCAAGTGGGGGGATATTTGATGACATCAAATAACATTACTTTTATAGCATCATTTATCCCAAGTAAATTACCCACTTTTATATAATTATTGCAAGAATTATTACTTAATTGTTTAAAGCTGTTAATTGCAGTAATTATGGAGTACATTGTGAAGACAAGCTAAAAGGCGCACATTGGAGCTTAAATAATAATATTTGAAGATTGCTTGTTTTTGACTACATACGTCGTATCCAGTAAAGAAGATACGGCCTATCAGCACCTAGACTTCACAAAGAAACGCCTTTCTTCAATACCCAATACGGCGTATCCTGCTGACTAAATACGTTGTATCCAGCTGGTCAAACAATCAAAGATCCTGCAATAAATGTGATTAGAGGCAGTTATTACTGATTGATTGTGAACGTAGCACGCACTCCAAGGAATTCACCCCAATACGCCGTATTGAACTCACTCAATATAGCGTATTAGCCTATTTTTAGAGACTATAAATAGAAGACTCAAAAATGAGTTTTCAGTGTGCTTAATCATATTCTCTATACCATAAACATAAAATTCGATTTTCTAAAGAAACAAAGAGCAACCAAGGTCAAGCATCGATACTAATTCCATAGAAGACACCGTGTAATTCCTATACTCTTGTAATCATTTGATTTTTTGTATCGTTCGTTAACTCGGTAAGTTTACCTTGGTTGTTTGATTTTACTTGTATTATTACAATGGTTTTGGGCTAATACCCTTAGGTATTAGCCATTTTATTGAAGATTCAATGTTCGATTTGTTTAATCCCGATTGCTTAATTTATCGTTGATTGTTTAATTATGTTTATCATTCCATACTTGTCTATGTTCTTGAATATGCGACCCATCATTCAACTGGGTCTAGTGAGAGTGACCAAGTGATCTAGTTATCGGGATGGCTCACCATATCACATTTTATATATCTGGACCAATAGGATCACAAATAATGTCCTATCTTTGCCTTTAGATTAGTGAGCTTAGTTGGCCTGGCAAGTGACCCTTGGATCAACGAGTACGTTCTTAATCATTGGTAAAGACTTGGACAATGGACTACCAGTATATAAAATGCCGTCAAGCAGTATGTGGGTAAAGTCCCGATGGGCTAGGGTTTAACAAGATCACCATTGCTTTAATCCCTAAGATAGATTATAATTAAACTAAAAGGATGCTTTATGCGGATGCGTTAATTGTGACAGGATTCAACGTGTCTAGGTCTTAGGAAGAAGTACCGCCTATGTCTTAAGAATGATATGCTGCCTCGACATAAACACTCATTGCACTAAACAATCAAACCAACGTTTAATCAAATTTAATATGGCTAATACAGTTTTTTTATCATTTGGCGTGATTGTTCTTTTATCTTCTGATTATCTTCTTGCGTGATTATTGTGTATTGAATTGATTTTAGTTGCCACCAAACCTGTGCCAGTCTCTCAAGCTAAAATCCCCCCCCCTTATCATTAGAACTATGTTTAGCATAGGTTTAACACTAATTACAATTAACTAGAGTAATTAGACTAAATAAAATGCTGATAGAATATAAGGTTAACTTTCTCGCTCTTAGTGTTCGACACCCTACCGGGTACACTGCCCGTTAAAGTGTTATTTTTGGATAAGTAGGCTAAATATAAATTTAAAACTTAATAATCAATAAATACAACCTACACGACAGCACATCAGTGATGAGGTGTGTTGGATTGGTGAGATAGCATGATTAAGGGTTAGGATAGAAGAGATCGTGTGTGTGTGATGTGTCGTTCTGCGTAGGTATTATTTGTTATCAAGTTTTACTATTTATATTTTTCTGACTATACCTAGAACAACACTAATAGACAGTGTACCCGATCAGTTGTAGATTTATTGGTAAGTAGGGTGTTGATCACTAAGAGTGAGAATCTTAATAGTTAATTATCAGTATTTTAGTTGTCTAAGTTAGTACTAAGTTATTCTAAGTTATACCTAAGTTAAACCTAAACTAATGTTAAAAAGGGAGGTTTTCAGCCTGAGAGACTGGCGCGAGTTTGGGTTTACCTAGACTGAGATAGAGCGTATAACACACACAAATTTGATAGTTAGAAGATAGAGACACAATCAATCCTTATGTAAGAAAACGTATAAACCATGTTTAATCAAATATAATGCAGGTTTCAGTTTATAAGTGCAATGATTTTCCTGTTTCATTGTCGATATATCATTCTAAGACTTAGGCGGTACTTCTTCCTAAGACCTAGACTTGGCAATTCTGTAGAAACTAGAAGGGGGGTTGAATACTTTACCGCTTTTTAATTTGATGTATAGTTTGTTTATAAAAAACTTAGATTCAACTTTATGTGACAATACGAACAATACAAGTAAGTAAATAAATGATATGAAAGACAAGAGATAAGAGTTAGAAAGATCAAACCACAACACAAGGATTTATAGTGGTTCGGTAACGAAGCACCTCTTCACCCTACTCCACTCTCCGAGCACCAAACTTGAGAGTTCTCTTCACTATGTCAACAAACTCCCTTTAGGTGGAGAAGACCTTACACAACTAAGCTTACATCGATTTCCAACACTAAGCCAAATGTCGAGTTCTAATCCTAGTTAGAACCCATCTATCACAACTTTTGTATTTTCAGGACTAAAATACTAACGTTTAGGGTGTAACCTTTGCCCTTTTTGTGTTTTGAATATTTTATTTTTAGTATTTTGACTATTTGACCTTTGTTAGTTTATTCAGATATTGTACCGTGTTGACGGTGATGATTTTGTTGAGAATTGTGGTGATTTATGGTTTATTGTGATTAATAATCCCTTTTTGGAAGGTATTATTGTGTTATTTGTATTCCCGGTGGTTTGACCTCTGAATTTTGAGAAATGCCGAAAAAAACAAGTCTGACACGTCCGTTAATGTCCAAATGAGTTTTGAAGGGTTTAAAGTGTAAATATGTCGTGTAAATACTCTAGGTTAATGGAAAAGTATTTTTAAGGTGAATAAAAATGCTAATTAACTTTGGGGTAAATTTTACGGTTGAGTTTTACGAGCTTTTAAGTGATTTCAACACGAAAAAAAGAAGATCTGAACCCTCCTAGGATGCTTAAGTGGGACGTGTAGGCCAAAGGGAACAAGAAGGCTAGTTTTTAGCTCTTGTATCCACCCTTGGTACCATTATATTCCTATACCATAACATTTCCATTCATTATCCATTTCATTTTCAAAAAAAAAACACACATAAGTGTGTGTGTGTGTGTGTGTGTGTGCAAATTTTTTTACCAAATTATCACCTTTTCTACTAGTAGTGGGTGTGTCGCTCTGTGTGTGCTTGTTTGGTCTCGCCACCTAAAACCACCACAACCACCAACATTATTTTTCCAAACTGTTGATTCAAAAAACGTGATATTCCAGGTTTGATACGTGGTGTTTCTGGGTTATTCATTTAGAGTATCAACTGTTGTTTTGGTGTTTGTCCGTTTTGTTCGTGTTTGTTTTAACTTGTTTTTTTTATTTTCGTTTTATATACTCGTCATTATTACTACTGCTAGTTATTTTCTATCTCGCATATTTTAACGTTTATTCACAACCCTTGATTTCATTTATTTAAGGCGCGTCATGGAGGGTAATTTGAGTTATTGGAAGGTTAGATTAGGAGTGTGAGATAGTGGTTTTGTGGTATTATAAAAAAAAATCAAAATTCTCATTTTGAAGATTTTCTTATAAGTTTTCAAATTTAAATTTCGTTTGTCCTTTTGTGTTTATTTTGATGCATAGATGTTAGTTGTACAAGTTGATCGTTGTAAAAATTGATTTTCTGAAACGAAAAGGATAAAAATGGGGGTGTTTGGTTCGTTGGATATAAAGAGGAAAAAGGGGGTTTTATAGTTTTCATGTTGTGGTCATGATGGTTAAATAACATATGTTGCTAGATAGATTATTTTGATAGTAGCTTGTTAGCATTATTCGGGACATTATTTTTTAAGTATTTCATGGCTTTATTTTAGGCTTAAAATGGCCACTCCCTTTTCAAATCACTAGAAAAGAGATTTTGAATTATTTTTGTGATATGGTGTATGTTTGTGGACTATTTTTATAGCTTATTGGTATTAACCGATCTTAGCGAAAGTAGCTTTTTAGCTGATGGTTAAGATTAATATATGTATTGTGGTGCTTTGGACTACGCGCCAATAAGGCCTATTTAAAGCCTCATTTGTGGGCTTAATGGGGGGGGGGGGGGGGGGGGGCTTTATTGAGGTCCGGATTATTTTCTTACTTATTTTGTTATAAGCTTATATAGTAAAATTGGACTTTGGTTTTGGACTTGGATCGTATTTTGGACGTATATATATATATATATATACTATATATTATCATATCTATATTATAATATAATATATATATATATATATCTTAATGGATCTCTATGGGCTTAAGGACCAATATGCGATATTTAGTCGTTATAAGAGTTTTGAGGGACTTTTAAAAGTGAAAATGTACTTTACAAGTGATATTGATAGATATTTTGGATAAAAAAAAAAAAATACGTTTTAGTTAACGTTAAAAGAATTGAGATTTTTGGAATTTTTGTCGAAAGTGTCGAAGAATTGGTAAAAAGTGTTGAAAATAAGGTTTGAAACCTTGGAAAACGTTGTATGAGCGTACGGGTCATGTGGAAATTTCGTAAAAAGTTTATACATAGAAATTTTACCTAAAAACATGATTTTTGAATTTTAAATAATAAAATGTTATTTAATTATCTTATCTATTTAATAAATTCACTAAAAGACGAAAAATCTAATTATCTTATTCACTAATAAATTCTCAAATAAGTTTATTGTGAGTAAACGTTCCATTTTCAACTCTAATATGATTATTTTCACAGTGACTAAGGTTACTGATATGTGTGAAAACACATATCCGTTTTATATCAAAAATAACCCATAAAAGACAAAATTGTGCTTAAAATGTTTGTATATT
>BQNB010009631.1:0-86235 GCA_026074375.1 Tanacetum coccineum
AAGTCTGAGAAAGCCATAAGAGCCATGTTGGTAGGAGCTTCCTCGTCTGCCATAAAGCTCCAATCAAAACCAGCTCCATCAATAGCTATCATTGCTTTGGAAGAAGTTTCTTCCACATGCACAGTTTTTCTTAAGTTGTCTTGATTCCTTGGCCTGCTTTCTTGGTTCCTTAGACCTCTACATTCCCTAGCAAAATGCCCCATCTTATGACAATTAAAACATTCTACCTTTGACTTGTCATAACCAGCTGTATCTCTTCCATTAATAGTGATCTTCTTGCCAGTCTTCTGGTAGAACCTTCTTGCTCTCATGCTCAACAAAGCCAACTACCACTTCAAATCCATTTCTTCAAGGTCATCTTCATGAATTTACTCAAGGTCTTCATGCACAAGTTAAGACCTATTCGGATGATTGGCCAAGAACGCATAGACTGTTGCATCACTTAACTTAGCAGTATTATCATTAGTACTAGCAGTACTAACTGGTGTGCTGATAGCATTAACTTGAATATTAGCAGTATCAACTTCATTAGTACTTCCAGGAGTTGATACAAAGGCCATATTCTGAGATCCTGAGCTTGAGCTTGTGGTTACAGTTCTTTTGACTTCTTGTTCAACAATTTTAAAGTTGTTGTGAAGATCATCAAAACTCATTGTATCGAGATCTGGTTTATTCCTCCAGACCACCACATGAGTGTTCCATTCAGCAGGCAGGCTTTTCAATAATTTTAAGTTGAGATCTTCTTGAGAGATAATTTCACCTAGGATAGCCAACTGACTAACAATTTTCTGAAGCCTGTTAAAGATAGATTCAAGTGACTCTATGCTAGGAGCATTGAAGTTTTCATACATCTGCTTCAAAAGTATCTTTTGTGTCTTCTTAGTGGCATCATTGCCACCAAATCTTGCTTGAATGGCTTCAAACAAAGTCTTGGCATCCTTGTATTGACTGAATGTCAATAGATGTTCATTGGGGAGTGCCATCAACAACATGCTTCTTGCTTTTAAATCATTTTTCTTTTGGGCCTTCTCTTCAGCAGTAACATGACCTAGTATTGTTGAAGTAGAGGTACCATCTGCATTTGTTGTTGTTCGTGGTACAAGTTTGAAAGAATTGCCATTCTCTATAACCTCCCAAAGAGCATTGAAAGTATTGCCATTCTCTATAACTTGAAAGTATTGCTCTATAACTTGAAAGTATTGCTCTATTCTTGTCTTCCACATCTCATAGTCACCCTGTTTTAAAAGGGGTAACTTTGTCACGACATTGTTTTAGACTGTTTCTAGATCCATCTCTTTGTATGAATAAAGAGTCTTCTTGATCAAGGTTTCAGAACACAAGCTCTGATACCACTTGTTGAACCCTTTTAGAATAGATCTTTAAATAGCTTGTTAAAGCTTTAGTTATCTTAGATAGAACTAAAACAACTATGATAGAAACCTTGTTGAATATATAAAGATTATGTAGAATCTAATCTTTATACACTAGAAGAACAATGTATTAATATAACAGTGACACAAGAACTTTCTCTCAACTCACAATATATTGAACGATTCACAAAACAACTATATGTTTTTCCTAATAGCTATGACTTTTCTATATTGAATTCCTATCTCTAACTATGCCGTAGGGTTCCTTTTATACACCAAGGAAAACCCTAATAGGCTTACAAAACGCTTTAAGTGATCATGCATATCTATTCCTAATATATCTCATGCATATCACATAAGCAGTACTAACTATATAAAATGAACAGTACAAACTTTTAAGTAACAGTATTAACTATACTAGCAGTACTAACAATGTACTAGCAACACTAACTATTATAACCAACAGTACTAACAACTTAGACTATTTTCTAAGTTCTTTAACAACAGCATCAAGTTGAACCAACAGTACTATCTTGCAAAGCTAGCAGTATTAAGTTGAACCAGCAACACCAAATTGTAGAAGTCTATAATTCCCAACACAAATACTCCAAGTCGTGACAATTAATTATTTCATCCAAAGTAATTAACTTATTCGATTAACAAAAAGTTGATTGAAAACGTCACTAAACCCCTGTCAAAACCTCTCTCGGCTTGACAACTTGATTATCTCATCCGAAGTAATCAAAGTATTTTTAATTAACGAAAGGTTAATTAAAATGTCAATTAAATTTCGTCAATCATCTCTAAACCACATCTCGATCCAAAAATCTTGACAACTTAATTGTTTCGTTGGAAATTATTTAAGCTTACTTAACTTAACGAGAAGTTAATTAAAAGTGTCCAAGTATTTTTTTTCTCTCGTCTTCAACTTCATTCTTTCGACAACTAGAGTATATAAAATAATATTTAACTGAGTAGTCCCCGACTAATTTTAATAATTGTCATATTGTGCAAAAAAAAAAACTATCAAAATCGAAAACCATTTTTTTTCTCAATAAAAAAATTTTTCCAGATAGGCGGACCCCTTAAAATTAAAGGGATCGGCCGTGTTAATATGGGCGGCCCTTTATATTTAAGGGGACCGGCCTATTTAATTCGCCATACACCCCATTTTTTCTACAAAACACAATACCAAACACCCATTTTCACTCATTCCTCTCCCTTGCTACTGTGTGACGAAAACCAACACCCAAAACCACCAAAATTCAAACCTTCAAACACCCATTTGATCTAAATTCGCAAGAGGCAAACATCAACAACAAGATAAACAACCTCTATTGTAAGATTTCCTATACTTTTCTTTTTCAATTTCATCCAATTTTGCTCTTAATCAAAATTGGGTATTTTTCATAATTTTTGTACTTTGTATATTTTTATGATTAGGTCTAGGAAATCCATAACTATGATGATTCTCATAGTCATAGGAATTCAAAATTTTCAATAGGATTGAGTTACATATTTTTTTGGTTCGAAAATTTGTAAAAATGTATACATTTTTTCGAATTTTTTTAAAAAGAAATTTTAAAACAAAATTCTATACATTGTTGATTCATGCCAAAAACAAGTTAAAATGATTATACATTGTCCATCGAAACATACATACCTAAATGCTTATTTTTCGAATCAATGGATAATGTCATATAAAAATAAAGGAGTGTTTGGTTCGTTTCTTAAGATCAATTTTTAGAGTCGAAATGACCATCACTATATTTTTGTCACTTGTATAAACACTTAACTAACTTGTATAAGTCATCAAGATATATAATTCATATATATATTGATACATTTTATAAAAAGTATAAAATAAATGGGCGTTTGGTTTAACGTGTTAAAACATAGTGTTGAGTCAAAACAAACACCATGTAACTCTCATCAAGTCAAAAATAATAAACTAATATTTGTCAACAAAATATACAACTTAACGTATATCTTTCGACAATTTTAGTCAAGTCTTGTATTGATTAGGGAGTGTTTGGGTCATTTCTTAGATGTTGAAATATATAACTAATATATATTCTTCGACACCCTAGATTAAGTGAAACATAAATTAAGGAACATATGGATTACTTCTTAGGTTTTTATTTTTAGAGTCGAAGTAATCCTTGTCCCGCATTTGTTGTTTTTCAGAACTTTATTTTTCTTATTTTTTTTGTATAATTTATTTCGTTGTTATCTTGTTTAGGTGATAAACATGCCTCGAGCAACAGTTGGTGATACCTCTCTTACCCGTTCTTACATTCCCAAAGTATCCCAAACACCCGGTATTTCTCCTACTATCGCACATTTCGACAAACCTGTCGAAAATTAATGCATTCATGAGGGTAGAGTTGTTGATCAACTTTACTACACATCTGATCACATCGATCGTTGTTTTTCTAACATAGGTCTCAATTTCTCTACGAAATTAATGAGCCAATCATCTCTCGTTTCATTCTGGACTTTTATAGTCAAGTCACTCTTTAAAGAGATGACTCCGGCGTCATTCTTATCTCCTTCATGATTCTAAACGAATTCATCACTCTCTCCCTCCATCAATTCGGTCAAATCCTCATAATTCCATTCAATGGCCAAGCCGTGTTCACAAACGAATAGGATCTCAGTTCTCTTGCATACTCCAAAGAAATTGAAGGACCATATCATACCGACCTTCCTACTCCTGAATAAATTCATCAATTTCTTCAATTTCAACGTGTTGACCCTCACCGCACTATCAAAAACAAAAACGTCATTCTTTCACCAAATCAAGTTCTAACCAAAGAACTTAGACAAGACTTGAAAAGATGGAACAAACTCATTTATGAGAATGTGTTCGGACTAGGAGGACACCGGGACCATCTCCCGGCTTGCCTTGCTCATATTATATTGTATTCTAGCCGAGCAACAATAAAATCTTGCCTATTTCTTTGTCAAAAGAATTAAAAGTGCACGAGCAACTCCTAAAGCCCATCTTCCTTATGGTATGTTCTTGATACGTCTTTTTTGACATGTTATGGAACACTACCCTCACATTGACAATGGCATTTACAATGCCATTGATCGTGTCATGTGTCCACTCGCTTTAAAACAAACCCGAAAACCCCGAAGTGATCGTGGAAAAGCCCGTCACTCCGTCTCATCAACTTTCGCCTATCATAACCGTGGATCTTCAACTCACCAAGATGATGATGATGAGGATGATGATGGTGCTTCTCATGCTAGTACCCCATCTCCTACCACTTACCTAAACTCTCTCGGGCCTCTTGATTACCAACAATATGACGTTCCCACCTCTTCTGAACAAAATGATGATCTTCTCTTCGAATGTCAAACCGACTTGCTCAATCAAACACAACAAATGCATAAGAAACTTAGAGATGGATTCAAATCGTTTGGCAAGGCATTACGAGGAGTCTTCGGGAAGAAGAAGAAATGAAGACGTTGAAGGATGATTAGCTTAGTAGAATAATCTATTTAGGACTTTATGTGACTTATGTGTATTTTTAATTAATTGTGTGATGACAACCCGACTTGGTTGGAAGAACTTTAACTTGTTCAACTTGCTTAGATCTTTAATATTTATGAATTATTAGTTTGCTCTTATAATTATGCATCCTTGTTTTATAAAGTTTTGATTATTGCAAACATACATGATATACTTGATTTCATGCATATATATATTTTCACATGGGACTTGCTGCAAATTAACCACCAAAACACAACCTTTCTCACAAATTTTTACAAAAATCAAATTTTTAGTCGTCTGAAAAACACCAGATGGGAGGCCCCCTTAATTCATAAGGGCGGCCCCCTTAAAGATAAGGGGGCCGACACCTTAATTAAGGGGACCGGCCATCTGATTCACAGATTTTACTGTTTCTTTCTGCTTTTTGACTCTCTTTTACTTAGCCTCAACTATCCTTACCCAGAAAACTCGAACATATTTTGAAAATTCTTAAACTAATTCAAATCCATTCCATTTCTAAACCTTTCTCATCCAATAAATTCCCTCCAAACGTTCACCACCATTTCATCATCTTCTTCATTCTCTATCAACCACCATAAACCACCATGGCATCCACTAGAGCCTCTATTTCCAAAGCTTCTAAAAGACCAAAAATCAACATCATTTCACCAAAATAATTATTTATGAATTTAACTCATGATGACACTAAAACCCCATCACCCAAACATCAACTCTCATCCCCTAGTGCTCCAAATGCACCTTCAAAAACACCATCAACCAAAGCCACTTCCTTATCTTTCATTGACTACATACCCAAATCACCAACTTTATCCACATCACTATCAACAAATGGTTACTTGAACTCAACAACATCTCCTCCCTCTAAGAGTTCCTCCACCACCTCCAACTCAAGAAAATGCATCAATGGACATCACTCTCACCCTTTTACTAATTACCCCACTTGATGTCTAATTTAATACTCCATTACCTTCTCTACCTATCTTTGGTTACCCTATTCCTTGGAACCTTCTTGAGGCATATGGAGACTCATGTTTGTGTTGCATTCATAACTATACTCTTATCTTTGAATTGAGAGATAAACTCTAATACATGTTTTCTTACATAGAACACATGCTCTCACAACCTCCACCACCCAATTCACCATCATCAAACTAAACATACATCATGTTTAGCCATTTTCAAATAATTGTCAACAAAACCTTTTACAAGCAAGTCCTATGGAATTCTAGGAATGATAAGATCTTTGTAGTTTAATTTTATGTATGTTGTACTAATATGATTCAAGCCTATCATTTCTACTTGATTTATGCATGCTTGTGTGTTATACACAATTATTATGTTTAATGAATGGACTTTAGTCTTATGTTTTAATTATGCACTTGTTTTCTTTTTGGTTGGTTGAATTTTTCATATCCATAAAAGTTAAGCCTAGTTGATATATATTTGTGATTGTTAGTTTACACAAATAACTTGACACTTGTTAAGCATTATCAACATGTTTAAATATTTTTCCTATTTGCTATATGTTAGAAATGGTTGTCTTGTTCTTCTAACTTGTTTTGTAGCAAAGTTATCAATAGCTCGATTCCTTGGTGCCCTCGAACGAGGGGGAGTACACATCAAGGGGGAGCGTTCATCCCGTCGACTTTTCACATATTCATCGACGAAGCCTTTTTGATTCTACAAAAAGGGGGAGAAATGGAAATAAAACTCACTAAATACTTGTTTAAAAACAATTTTACATTTAATGAGTTTAGATTTTGTAATCATCAAAAAGGGGGAGATTGTTGATAGAAATAATGCCTAAAAACGTTATTAATATTTTTTGACCTCTCTACGTTTTGATAATCACCAAATATAAAAACATCAAATGTAAAATTAAACACAAACAAGTAATTAGTAGTAAATTTTCATTTCGAAAATTTAATCACTTAAAGGTATGAATAAATAAATGCTTAATGCATTTATGATCAAAAGAATTTTTATTTAACCTCGCATTTTTTATAAAAATGTCACAAACATTTTTATAACTCTTACAAAATATTTTTAGATTTAAAAAATGTTTTAATCTAATAAGTATTTTGAATTTAAATTTTCTACTTAAAAATAGCTAGAAATGTTCCAGAAAACACCTCTCTTGAAAAAGACAAAAAAGGGAGCGTCCTGAGCTGGGCGGCCCCCTTAAATATAAGGGGGGGTCCCCTTAATTATTAAGGGGACCGGCACCCTAATTAAGGGGACCGGCCAGACAAAAACGCTCCTCAGTCTGCCTATAAATACTGGACTATTCCCTACTGATTACCTCACATTTTGCACTCATTCTTCCTGATTAAAAATAGCCCACACATCTCATTAAAATCCTTTGATTATTTAATCATAAAGCTTTGTTTCGTGATCCAAGCTTAATCCTCAAGTGCAAAAGAGATGAATAACTCTCCGATCATCAAGTAAAGAAGTATTACACCTTAAGTGTGTATTGCAATCTTGTTGCATCCATATCATAACTTGTAAATCTTGTAAAGTTTTGTAGTAAATAGATCTTGGTGATTGTTGTAAGTGTAGTTGAATCTTAGTGATTCATCCAAGTTGTGATAGTTAGGTGTGAAAGTAGAAGTGAAGTAGTGAAGTAGTGTGGTGAAGAATTCTAAGACGTGAAGAAGTTGTATAGTTGTGAAGTTGTGTTGTGAAGTTGTGAAGTCATAAAGAAACTGTGAAGTCGTGATAGATTGGTTCTAGCTAAGATTAGAACTCGACATCTAGCTTAGTGTCGGAAATTGATATAAGCAAAAGTTGTGTAGAGTTTTCTTTTAGCACAAGGGTGAGTCTTTTTAGCAAAGTTTTGATGATTCACCCTTTGAGCATTGTTCCAAACAGGTTTTACCATCTTTTTATTTTGAAACAGTTTTTGATGGTAATTGCAATCAACTTGCAGATGATCAAAGCTTCCACACACATAACATGCCTTATTAAACATCTCAAAATTGCTTCCTAGTTTTTGAGACATCATATTGTTCTAATTTCTTTGATTGCCTCTTGGACTTTAAGTATTTTGTCTATGTTGCTCAACTTGTTTAACAATTTTCCTAGCAGTTTTTTTGTTGTTTAGATTTGTCAAAATCTTTCTTAACAATACTAGGCTTAACTGTTTCCTTCTTAGTGTTAGTTTGAGACACATTTTTTCCTCACTATCTGACACCCAATCTTTAATAATTGGGGAATCATCAGACTTCCTAACTACCTTAGACACTTCTTCATCAGACTTTCTGTTCTCAACTACAGGCTTATTAACAAACTCATCTAAACCAGTAAAAGACAAATCAGGTATTGGAGGCATGAAATTTCTTGTGTAGGGAGGTGGAACTGCATTATATTTTTCATAGCCTAAACCTTTCTTGCAATTATCAATAATCTGACACTCTATGAGCTTGTTTAAACTTTTAGATGCATTTTCAAATTTATCTACATTAAATTGAATGCTATCTTTTTCTTTTTGAATTTTTTCAAGCTTCTTCCTAAGCTCTCTAATAGTTATTTCTCCTACTTGAATATCCTATTTTAAGCCATTAATATTTTCTATATAAACAAACTTATTCTTTTTATAAAATTTAAGTTTTTCTTCTACTGATTCTAAACCTGTTTTATAACCTAAAACCATTAAACTAGATTTCTCTAAATCTCTTAATAGTTGATCATTTTGAGATTTAAGTAATTTAACAGTTTCCATACAAGATTTTGAACAATTTGAATCATTGGATACCTCTGAGTCAGAACTTGAAGATGAGTAAGCCATGAGTGCATAATTAGGCCCTTCCTCTGCCTGATCACTCCAGTCATATCCACCAAGACCATCACATGACACCAAAGCTGTGGAAGTAGATGTTTCCACAGGCACACTCCTTCTTGAGCTTTCCTTGTTCTTGTTGTCTTGATTTCTTGGAGCTCTGCACTCCCTAGCAAAATGTCCCCTCTTGTGGCAGTTGTAGCACTCCACTTTGGACTTATCAAAACCAATAGTCTCATTGCCATTAACAGTAAGCTTCCTTCCTGTATTCTTTAAAAACCTTCTAGCCCTCATAGTCAACATGGCCATTTGCCATCTCAAATCCATCTCTTCTATGTCATCAGGATGGATTTGTTGCAAGTCCTCATGTGCAAGTTGAGGACTATTTGGTTGACTAGCAAAGAATGAACAAATAACAACCATCACTCAAGTTATCAATATTTGTAAAGTTAAACAACATTTAACTTGAGTGCTAGCAGTAGAAACTCCATGAGCAGTATTTACTGCTTCATTAGTGCTGCTAGTGTTGTTATTTGAAGAGGACACAAAAGCCATGGATACTTTGTGCTAGAACATGAGCTAAACATCCTATAAAGTTGTATAGAATTAATATCCTTTTGTACCTAAAAATAACCAAAATAACCCAAAACAGAACCAAAAAATGGCCAAAAATAGTGCATGTATTTGTGTTTTGGTATGTGTGCAGTACGTATATATCAGAAAACACGTTGAAAACAATCACAAACTGGCAAGCACCAGAACACGGACTCAGAAGAGTACAAAAAGAAGCCCAAGAGAATCAAGCCGAAGCCAGAAAAGTCAAGCTCAGACAAATCCAGTCAAAGAAAAGTCAATCATGTCAATAAAAGTCAACGAAGACTCAAAATATTCCATTGTTTCACCCTCAAGTTGCACTAAAAAAGTCCAAAAAAGTCCCCTCCACCCCTAATGATCCTTGCCCATCCTTAAGTCCGCCAAAACCTTAGCCCATTTCCTCTTATAACAACCACAAGGACCAAACTTGCAAATTCCTAAACCCTTTTATAAACGGGAAAAGAAGAAAAGAAAGACAAGGGCCATTTATGTCATTCTCCAAAAGACAAACGACTTTTAACCATTTTCAGTTATAAAGAAAGGGCGCCAAAAGTTACTATTCATCCATCGTCCCCCCTTTTCACCACTCAGTTAAAAACAAGGGGCAAATCGAAATTAAAAGGTGTTTAGGTCAATTTAAGTGATCGTTTACAAGATGGCAAGGAGAGATTAGTCAAATCAAGGCTCTAAGTATCCCTCTATCAAGCTCATGCCACATAGCAATGGTAAAAGCACAATGGAATGTGAGTTTTTGTGCTAAAACACTCACAAAAGAAGCACAATGACATCCATAAGAGAATGACACGCTGGCAATCTTCAGGTGTCCACAGCTTGATCAAACGGCCACAATTGATGCTCAAATGATTGAAGAAATGATTGGCCAGGATTAAAAGGATTGGAGAGCAAGGCAAGAGGCTAGAAGGATCCAAGGCAGCCTATAAATAGGGCCTCACCTCTCACACACGGAGGATCTAGTTTTTTTTAGTCGTTTTTAAGTCTAGCTTAATTTAGTATTTTTCTTAAATGTAATTTACCTTAAATGATTTTTAATTTCCTTTTTAAGTAATGTAATCAGTTTCCTTAATTAATGAAATTCAGTTTTTAGTATTTTAAATCTAATCTTTAAGCTCTCATCTAAGTCATAAGCTCTCTTAACTAAGCTAAATTCTCTAAATAAGCTCTTAATAAGCTCTTTCAGTCTATAAGCTGAAATAGAGCTTAATCAATTCAGATTTAATCCTTTCTAAACCTTAAAACAGTGTAACTTACATTTATCATGGATCTTATTGGAATTGAGCTTTTGGAAGGGGATCTTAACTTGGAAGAGATCCCAAGGACTTTACCCTAGCTTATCTAATAAGCTAGGGAGCTTGAAGCTGCCCTATTTGGGAACCTCTTGTTTAGCTAGAGGAGTTTGTAAGTTTCTCTTTAATTTCCTTTTATTCTAGCTTTAAATAGTGATCTCATTGCTTTCTATATTTAGATCCGCTTATTTGCTTATTCTCTTTGCTTATTAGTGCTTATTTGAGTTTTATCTAGCTAAATCATCATAGTTGTTTATCTGTTTTTAACTTTCTTAGTTTAAATCATAGATTTTCATATAATTGTCTTAAAAACCTCTAAAAAACCAAAAATATAGTAAAATAGCTTAAGTCTTAGATTATTGCTTATTTAGTTGTTAAGTCATGCTTATTAAAGTAGTTTTAATCTGTTAATTGTCTGGTATTAAGCACTTGTTTACTAGATTTCAAATTTTAGTACCTAATCAAAAAAACGTCTTAGTCTTTAAGAAGGGAGATTGGTTTAAGCTCACTTTGACCTCCCAAAGTTTTAAAGTGAGCATTTTGAATGTTTAAGTCAGCTTAGATTTCACAAATAATCATTAGGTAAAGAGTTTTCAAAAGTTAATTTTCATTTTTCAAAAAGTTATGGCTTATTATAATGGTTCCAGCACCAGGGCACTCTTAGTTTAAAGTTAGGATTACTTATTCTTATTCTAGGAACCCTTTGGCTTGTTTGTGCTTAAATTTGGACTTAACACACTTCAATTGAGTGTGTTTAGTGCACTAGAATCCTCAGGGAAGCCTGCAAACATTTGACTTGCACTGTGCAAGTACACCAGTACTAACTAAAAGTTAGTTAATCTAAGCTCTCACAAGTTAGTACTCTTAAAACCTGCCACCTTAGGCTTAATTTTTAGTTAAGTAAGAAGAGGATTTAGGATCTTAGATACAAGTAATTTTAATACCATTTATAGCTTATAATATATAAATCTTAATCTCATTTCCTAGCTTATTTTTTTCAGTCAAAAGTCCTTAAAAATTTAAAAAATGCCAAAAAACAGTTATCTTAGGAATTTTTAAGGATTATTAAATTTGTTAATTTAGCATTATGAGTTCTAGATTTTTCAGCTATATAGATAGATTATATAGTTAGATAATATCCTAAAGATTTAGGAGTCCAGTTTAGCTTTTTAAAGTTTTTAGCTAATTTGGTATTAGTGCTAAATCCTTATTCTGAGTTTGCTTGTTTCGTTCCTCATTTTCATTAGTCTAAAAGTACTTAACTATATTATCATTTCATTTTTAGGGTTAAGCAATATCATAACTCATTAGAACTTCTTACCTTTTTACATTTTGAACTAGTGTTTGAGTTTTTTTTGTAGCTTAATTTTCTAAAACCAAGGTTAAACCTCACTTACTGAGGTCAAGCTGAAAAATAGCACTGTATTGATCTTAAAGTGGCTTTTTAGGATATAATCCTTTTCATTAAAGTTGTTCTCCTCAACTGTTCTACAACATCTCTCTTTTAAGTTCTTACCTAAAAAGCACTTTTAGTTTCTCACCTTTATTTTAAGGCTTAAATTGGACTTTGGTTGTTATCGGGGGTAGGAACCTCAGGGCTAATTCTTGTAATTTTTTTCTGTTTTTAGTTGTTTCTTTAGTTAATGTCTTAGACCGTTAACAATTGTTTTAAAGTTAGAGACCACCGTAGCCCTTAATTTTTTACACACTTTGAGTCCTCTAAGTTAAGTATTAATTAGTTTATTTAGTTTTAATTAATAATTATGGTTAGGTTTTAATTAGTTTAATTAAACTTTTATAAAAAGATAAAAATTAGGGCTTTTATTTTAGAAAATTTTTGTGATTTTCTTTAATTAGTGTAATTTTTATAAAAAATTTAGGACTTTCCATTTTTATTATTTTTATAGTTTTTAATTAGTTTAAATTTTAGAAAAATCATATCTTTTAATCTAAAAAGCCAAAAAAATGTTTTTTCTTTTTCCTAAAATTTTCTTTTGTCTTATCTTAGGTTTAGAAATTTAGTTTACATTTTTAGGGGTTAAATTTAGTTTATTTGCTTAATTGTCACATTTTATTTGTTTACCATATTAGTTTAATTGTTTTTAATTGTCCATTTTAATTGTTGCTTTAGATAATCAAATCATCCATTTGCTCATTCAAATCAGAATCCAATCTTAAACGAGGTTTCAATTTCACTAGTCGTTGGGGAAACGACCCGGGTGATCATACTTACCCGGTTAAACTTACGTATTATATATTATATTATATTATATATATTTTTGAGAGTGAATTTTATCAAGGGTAACTTGGTAATTTTCTTAATTACTCTTAAATGGATTTGATGTCTCTTTACCAGGGTTAGCCAGATTTACTCAGGGTTATGTCAGTCTTTGGCCACCAGAAAGGTGCCATGTCCATGGTGATGAAAAAGCATTTCAACTCTCAAGTACACTAAAATTGGTGAGTTGAATACCATATGGTTTTTAGGCAAAAACCGATTACAGTCCTTAACGGATTTGATTATGCCTTCTACCTGTAGTCGTTGCTCAGGGCTTAGTCAATCTTTGGCTCATAGTAAAGGTAAATTCATGGTGGATTGATGAAGATGTCCAAACTCTTTGTACATGAAACATTGGTGAGTTGAATACCATACCACTTTTTGGTATATAGTGTCAACCATTCTAATATGGATTTGCAATTTGTCTTTACCATAAGCCATAACCTTATGGACTAGTTTGGTTTTTCCACAGCCTTTACCATAAACCATAAACTTGTGGGCTAGCCAACTCTTCACTTAAAAAAAGATATGTGAGTGAAAACCATATAACTAATTGGGCAAGTTATCAACCATAAAAAACTGATTTGGAGAAGTCTTTACAAGAGCCGTTTGTCTCCTGGACTAGCAGTCCTTATGTCTGTTAGACATGGTGGACTGATAACCATTTGTTGTGTTAGTGCATAGCACCTCCACCAAGTGTTATTCTTCTCATCTCCATCCTAGATTTCTAACTTATCAACCTTCACTACTTCCTAATACCAGCTTGCTTTTCTATCATTTTCAACATTTTATAGCCATCCTCATTGGTTTTTCCCCTTGAGTTTCTTAATCTAGCATGTTGCTTTGCTTATCTAGCAGATAAAGGATATTTTCTTTCAAATTAACATCTATATATCATTGCCTCCAAGTTCTAACAATGTACTCTTACACGGTATCCTAATATCTCCACTTATGATCCTTTGCTGACCTAATACAATCCAATAGGATCTGTACTAAGAGGTTCCTCCTAACATTCTTCTTTTAAATATTCCCAAAAGTACCTTCTCTAGTCATCCTCTGGTCATCCATACCATATCTATTCATGACATATTCCTATATAACTCAGTAGGTTCATCTCAAGATTTATCCTTCAAGACAAAGCCACCCAAAATTTAGTAACTATATTAGTTCGCTTCAATCCCTATTTATTTGGTACACACTTTTTCTCCTTGCTTGAAAATCTTATAGTAGCTTATACTAGGTGATTTCATAGTATAGGAACAGGAATAACAGAATTTTAGTACTGAAACAGAATCATCTTTTCACTAACTTCATCTGAATCATTCCAGGAATCTCCCTTTCAAGATCTATATGCAATCCTTTCATTGCCATCTGTTTTTCCTTTTCAAGACTTCCTTGGTTGGCTCATCATCTTTTGCTTCATCATTCTTTTGTCTTTTGATATGTCTTTGTTTGGAGTTCTTCACCAAATCTTTTCAAACTATCTTTAGTGGCTTCAAAGTTTATTGGTGCATATGATTCATACTGTATCACCAGTTATCAATTCTTTCTTTAACTTCTTCAAAAACTTCAATTCTTCTAGCTGATATAATTCCATGGTCCCTGATTCTTCAAAATAATTCATCATTATTTGTTCTCAGCTGTGATTGAGTCCTGGGCCTTTTTCGTTTAGCTCTTGCTCTTTCCGTTGCAAAATATTTCTTTCTTTGATTCACTAGATAAACATTTCTTTACAAAAATCTTCTCTTGTAAGTCAATTCCTAGCATATTCTTTGACAACTCTGTATGGCTTCATCTTGCTCTAATTAAATCCCAATCTTCATCTGTGTAATGTTGAGCTTCAAATTGAACTTGAGCTCTTCTTTTCTTTTGTTGCTCACTTAATTCTTCTTCTTCTGCAAGTCTTTGTGCTAGGAGAGAATCCAAGTGTACTTGTTTAGCCTCCTCTTCTTTTGTAAAGTATCCAATCTGATTGCTTCAGCAAGGCTAGCTTCCTCCTGTAGAATTTGTTCCTTAGACTTCTTAGGAGCTTCTTCAATGATCATAGGAGCTTTTCCTTCTCTTTGGCCTTTATCAGGGGAAGGAATAGACCTTTTAGTACTGCCGAAGTAAGTTCTAACTGGGTTCACTAACATACTAACTTTTATACTGCCAGTTTTAACCTTCTTCTGCAGTCCAAGCTGTGGCAATTCTATTCCCTTAATCATTTCCTTTCTTATACCTTCTTCCCTTATCAATTGATTTTGGCTTTTGAGAAGCAACCTTGGAGAGAGTTTTAGCTTCTTCTAATGTGGTAGGGCTTATATCTTCCACTTGTTCCTCCCCTGAAGCATTGATAGTAGGCTTAGAAAGGGATGTAACCAGCCATTTGTACCAAGAAAAAACTAGAGGATCAATCTTGACTTTTCCTCCCTTGAGCCTCAAGTTCTTCCTCTTCAGAGTTTGATAAAACCACATTTCTCCTTTTCAAAATCCCTTCCAGCTTCTTTACCTTCTTGACCAACTTTACAATAACACTCCCCATTGTCAGCTTGGTTTGTTTGAGATATGTTTCCAGGCTATCAATTCTTGACATCAACTGAGGAACTACTTGAAGCAAATCATCCATAGTCATCTGTCCTTGGGCCTGTTCTTGTGGGGGTGAGAAGTGTTGGTGGGTAGGAGATGGCTCCTCAAAGGTGTGCCCAATTGGTTCAGGTTTAGTTTCAGGTATAGGTGTAGGTGTAGGTATAGGTGGTGGAGATTGTACTGGTGGTGATGATGTAAATGGTACTGGAAGTGTGGATGATGATGGTTGAGATTGAGCCACAACATGATGTTCTTGACCTGCATTTGGATTAGTAGTAGCAACAAGCAACATAGTAGGCAACAAAGGTCTTGGTGTCTCTAAAACCCCTTTTCATTTCCCAAAAATCTTTTTGGTCAGGTAACAGCCAGATAAGGGTTGTGTTTGTTTTCTGTTTTTGAATATCAATAAATAGTTTGCAAAAAAACAAGGGATAATCAAAAAACTTTGTCTTGCTTTTCAAATTTGCCACCATACCATCAAAAATAAGTTTTGAAAAATTATAAACTCTGCCAGTGGATAGACAAATCAAAGCAGTAGCAATATTGCTACCAAATTGATCTCATCCACCACTTTTAGAGCTTATACAGTGCAAAAGATAGGTGGACTAAATATCTCTGTGGGGTATGAAAAGCTTTGCCAAAGGTAAAGTTCCATCAGTAGGATACCCATTTACCCCATACCCTCAAAAATTCTATCATTTGGCTACATTGTAATCCCGGAAGATCTGTAATTAAAGTCTTATTCTAATAGATGCTCTCATGTGTTTGTTATACTGTGGTATCAATAGTCGCATGTATTTCTAGAGTCCCATCAGCAATAGTGTTGGCAGTAGCAGTCTACCAAAACTGTTTTACTAGAGAATCATAGATAGTAGGATTAGAAGTTAAAGCATACCTGAGGTTGGAACCTCGTAGAAAATCCACTATCTCTGCAAACCCTGCAACTCTTCATCAGGGCTTGCGCAAAAAACCCACTGATTGTGTTTTGTCACATTATTTTAATTAGGCATGAAGTCAAAGTATCAATAAAAAGGTATGGCATGTGTACTTGGTCAAATCGTTTCTTTGATTGTGAGTGAGGTTTAGATGTGGTTTTTCACAAGACTATTGACTGTATTCGTATAAAAATTAAAGAATATTTTACTTTGCGAAGAGTGATAGCAATAAAAAAGGATAAGTATGATAAGATGTACCAAACTTTATCTATATATAGCTTCTCTGTTAACCACAATAGCGCGGTAAAAATCTGTAACGGTAACATTTAAACAGTGTTAAAGCAGAAGAAAGTCAATTTTCCCACAACCAACACTAACATACCTACAGTATTAAAATTAACCCTACCGACTTTAATTTTGGTCACCCAGAATTAATTAAGTACCAACCCGAATTACCTCTTTTTCAACCAGAATTAAGTATTTACTTGAAAGATTTTACAAAAAGCTATAAAACCTTATCTCGCCTGCCTTTACATCTGCGAATCCATGTTATGCCTGCAAGAGTTAGTCGTGTGAACAAAGAAAAACATGCTGCAAGAGTTTGTATAGACATGATTAATGAAAACTAACTACCCGAATTAATACTGCTTAACTACCAGTATTAATATGAACTAACTACCAGTATTAATATGAATTAACTAACAGTATTAAGACTACTTAGCTACCAGAATTAAACAAACTATACAACTAAGCCTCCCCTTAAATGTAGCTATGGGTTTATCATACCAATGCTAACCACCAAGTAATTAAACCGTTGGTTTTGGTCCATCAAAAAAAAAAAACGGTTTAGTTATAGGCAGCTACATTTAGGTCTGTTGTGAAAGTTTTGTCAGCCACTAGGAGCTTCTTCTCAAACTATCTCTTATAAAATGGTGAGTATCTTCGATGTGCTTTGTCTTGGAAAAGATATACTGGGTTTCTTCACAATGCAGATTTGTGCTTTCATTATCAATGTTGGATTTTGGTATCATGAATTGAAACCATAGTCCAGACAATTGATTTTGGAACCCAAATACTTGTCCATAGCAATTTGCAGCAGCTACATATTCAGCTTCAGTTGTTTGAAGTAGCCACTATGGTCTGTTTCTTGCATTGCCATGAGATAAGTCTTTGTCCAAGAAATTGACAACCACAGTTTGGTGGAGTTTTATTAAGGTTGGCACCCCCCTAATCACTATGTAGAGAAATGCTCTCCAGGTAAAGGGTGATTCCCTTGGATACCATAAGCCCAAGTTTGGTTTGCCCTTAAGGTACTTGAAAATTCTCTTCACAACATTGAGATGTGAAGTCTTAGGGAGGTGGCGATGAGACAAACGAGAACAAACATATATGCTATACATTATATCAGGTCTAGAGGCAAGTTAATTACATGAGGGCCTATCATGGATCTCTTACAAGTGGACATCACATCAATAGCTTCTTCATCCTTTGTCAGAGCCACCTTGGTCTCCATGGGTGTTATTGCAGCTTTCACATTTACAAGATCAAATTTCTTGAGTATCTCAACTACATACTTGTCCTGAGATATAAAGATCCCTGCCTTGTTCTATTTAACTTGTAATCCTAAGAAAAATGTGAGTTCACCCATAGAACTCATCTGAAATCTGCTTTTCATTAAGGCTTCAAACTCATCACACCAAGACTTATTGGTAGAACCAAAAATGATTCTTCAATACACTTAACCTGCATGTTAATCTTTCTTATCCTTTTTAATACATAAAGTCTTGTCAATTATGCCCTCTTGTATCCATGCTTCTTGGAATTTTGATAAGTAGCATACCAAGCCTAGGAGCTTGTGCTAGTCCAACAAAGCTTTTGACC
The DNA here is from genome assembly GCA_026074375.1 of Tanacetum coccineum. Taxonomy (NCBI): domain Eukaryota; kingdom Viridiplantae; phylum Streptophyta; class Magnoliopsida; order Asterales; family Asteraceae; genus Tanacetum; species Tanacetum coccineum. Next base: position 18,235 of record BQNB010009631.1, read on the forward strand.
ACACTTTAAAACCTTCTTAGGATGATCAAGGATCAACAAAAACCAGGAGGTTGGTGAGTCATAAACCTCTTCATCTATCAAGTGCATACAGAAAGCACTTTTTACATCCATTTTTTTGGGGTCTATACTATGAAACCCATAAAAGAGGCAAAGGGCTAAAATAGCTATGATAGCTTCTATTCTTGCCACCAGGAGCAAAAACTCATCATAGTCAATTATTCTTCTGTGTGTACCCTTGGGGGCCTCCATCGTGCTTATTCCTCACAAACCAGCTCTTTCAATCTCTTTTATTTCTATTAGACCCACTTTGTACCAATCACCTTCATTCCATGAGGTAGATCTACAAGAACCCATACTTGTTGTAGCTTGAACTGTAACAATTCTTCTTGCATGGCTTTAACCCAACTGTCATCTTAGAGAGCTTCAGCAATCTTTTTAGATTCCTCCTGAGATATAAAATAGGCAAACACAGAATGCTGTTGATCTTTGTGATTGTTTCTTTGCTGCTTTTGAATATAGATGAGAAGAGCATGAGCTTTTGATTTTGCTTTGCACTTTGCTTCTCAGTTGGCACAGCTGACTTAGGATCACCAAGTTATTTTACTTTTTGGCGTGAATATTATGAATCCTTAAGTGTAGGGAGTAGGACTGACTTCAAATTTTGTGGTTAGGATGTTGAAAGTCTGATATCACTCCTCTCATCATAAAGATGCTCATCAAAAATTCATGTCTCAGACTTGTGAAAGATTTTCGAGCTTGGCATAGGTGAATCATCAGATTCAAGGCCTACAGTATTACAGTCTGACTACCAGTATTACGGAAGGGAGTACTGGTAGAGTTGTTTTCAGGTACTGTCCCTAAATGCTTTAGGGCAATTTCTTCCAACTCTCTTCCAAAATCTTGAATCTTAGGATTATCTTCTAAAGTGTCAGTAGAGGAAACCTTCTTCTCTTGTTGAGGGTCTGTCAAGATCTCCTTTTTCTTTGAATTTGTGGAAGATGTCCTTGATTCAACTTTTCTTCAGTAATCTTAAGCTGAAGGCGAGACAAAACAATAGGCTCATATCCTCATCTTTTTCCTCAGAAGCATTTGAATTTGGTGTTGTGAAGTACCTGCATTGTTAGTTGCCTCTGAAGTACCTGCATGTGGGTTAGCTTGATTCTCCAAAGATACAGGTATATAATTTATAGATCAGTAGAAGTAATAATCAACATCCATCTATACCTCTACTCATTTGACTTTAGGTTTTATCTTTCATGAAAATTAAATGCAGATTTACTTCTACTCTTTTGGTTACTAAATTATAAACCCTATAGGCTTTGCTATTTAGTGAGTAACCAACTAAGAATCCTTCATCAGATTTTCCATCAAACTTGCCAAGCACACTAAGAGTATCTAGAATGGTAACATGACACCCAAAAGGTCTTATGTAGCTAATAATTGGTTTGTGGCCAAACAAAAGCTCATATGGAGTTTTGTTTTGAGGTTTAGTCACTCTTACCCTATTAAAAATATAGCAAGCAGTACTAACTGCTTCTGCCCAAAAAGTGGTTGGTAAGAGTGAATCTGCTAGCATAGTTCTAGTAGCCTCAATTAGGGTCCTGTTCATTCTTTCAGCAACTTCATTCTGTTGTGGAGTTCTGGCATTGCTATACTCTTGTTTTATTCCCTTGTTTCCACAAAATTCAAGCATATCTCTATTCTTAAATTCAGTGCCATTATCTAATCTAATGATTTTAACCCTATGACTAAGCTGGTTTTCAATCTGCCTAATGAAGTTCTAAAGAATGCCACTAGTTTCTCATTAGAGTTGCCAAAAAGATATACACCAACTAAATCTGGTACAATCTTCAGTATTACACAAGGCAATTACTTGCTATGATTAAGGCTTTTTTTACAGAAGTTAGGACCAAAAAGATCCATATGCAAGTGTTGTTATAATCACTCAGTGATTAATCTTTCTAACTTGGCCTTGCAGGAGGCCCTGTGTTGTTTGCCTTTATGGCAGGCAACACATGTGTGGTCATTTTTGAAAACCTTGGAAGGTAGACCTCTTACAAGGTTTCCCTTCACAAGTTTGTTTAGGTTTTTAAAATTAATATGACCTAACCTTCTATGCCATAATTTTAGATTCATCGGTTGTGGCTTAGCAATCAAAACAGGCAAAACATTTCTGCTAGAGGAGCCCTATGGTGTCTTTTTTTTTTTATATCAAACTGTACATATTGTGCTGTTCTAGGGTCTTCAAATAGTATCTGATTTTCATCAGGCATCTTAAAGTCAGAAGACACAACAAGACATTCAGTTTCAGTAAAAAGAACCTTGTGCTGCTTATCACATATTTGTGATATTGAGAAAAGGTTAAAATTCCCTAATTCTTTTACAAAATACACACTATCAAAATCTAAATTACCAACTCTTATTTTTCCTTTACCAGATATGTAGCATTTGCTACCTCCAAAGGTAACAGATCCCCCATTGAATTCTTCAAAATCCTCTAGTTGATCCTTGTTACCTGTCATGTGTCCTGAGCATCCACTATCAAATATACCTCTATCTACCATGTTCTTCAGTGGATGTTCCTGCACATGAAAAAGAGAAATTAGTTTCTCTTAGGGACCCAGGCCTTTACAGGCTTGGGTCTGCCTTGTGGACCTTTAGCATTCACAGTTCATCAGCAAAACCAACAAGAACTTCTTTTTTAGGAATATTGGTTGAAGAAGTAGAAGGAGTGCAAGTAATGTAGGCACCAGTAAAACCAGACTTAACCTTATTAGTGCTGCTTTTGCTTTGTGAAACAAAAGCGACCAATTTTGAGCACTTGAAGATGTTTTTGAGGCAACTTGGGTTTACTGCTCAAAAACTCTGAAGGTTATTGTACAAAATTCATCACTGATTAAAGTGTCAATCTTCTGGTTTAGTTCTCATTAGTCATTGCCAGATTGGACCATTGTTGCGGGCAAAAGATCTGTGAAACTTATGATTTGCATCTCAGTTGATACTTAGCACCATGAGCTTCCCAAACTGAGAAGTTAATGTTGAATTGTCATAGCCCTTTTCTAACCCTTCTGAACTGGATATTTAAATGATTCAAACTGTTGTTGAAAATAGCTTTCTGCATTTCTTTGAATTTGCATTTACACCAAACCTAGTCTGTGGTTCCAGATCCTCTTTGCATCATCCATTCCATTGAATCTTCTCATTGCCTCCTTGGGAATGGCCTATCAGCAAGATATTTTTGCCTTATTTTCCTTTTCAACAGCTTGAATTTCTGCAGCAGTTACTGGTTTGAAAGTATTCGAACAATACAATCCTTTCTAATTGAAATTCTCTTCTTGGAGTTTCCATTCTGAATTACCTTCCAAACTTCATTGTCAATGTACTCAAGGTAATGCTCCATATTCATAGCCCATATATCATACTCCTCCTTCTTCAGAATTGGGAGTTTGATATTTGAGATAGCAGTTGTTTGAGGAATCACCTGTTGTTGTTGTTTAGGTGCAGCACCTCGTGTAGGAAGCATTTCATGGTTTGATTCTGCATCATCATGAGAATATGTGAGACTCACATTAGCAGGTTGAGACCATTTTGTCAGGCGAGTGTTTTAATTTGTGGTTCTAGTGATTCTTCTTACTAAGAGTCCAAGCTACAGGTCTGAGTTCCACTTGGAGGTCCTTGGTTTAGGTAAAATTTCTAAATCTAAGCCTTTTGTAAGAACAATAGCTAACTTGAAATAAATCCAACTCAACTATGTGAGAGAGCACTGGACTCAGAATATCAAGTTTTACATGCGGAATCTTTAACACAGGAAATTAAGAAGAAATAATAATACTAATTTGCTATTGATTTCTATTAAGCTCTAATGCTTCTATTGATATTTCGATCACGTACATAACATTGTGCCTTAGGGTTCCTTTTATACACCAAGGAAAACCTAATGGGCTTTACAAACGTGTGAAAGGATAATGCATATCCTTTCCTAAAATATCTCCTAAGATATCTGTAAGATAACTATTACTATTCTGTTACATAAAAAGACTTAACTAGAACAGACTTAACTAAATATGACCAGTACTAACAATAGTACTGCTACTCTACCAGTACTAACTTTAGTACTGCCAGACTTAACTAAGTACTGACAGTATTAACTTAGTACTGCTAGAACTAACTAATACTACCAGACTTAACTGTTATACTACCAGTATTAAGTCTTTTACAATCTATTTCCCAACAAAGAAAGATACTGCGTATCTATGCCTGCACTTCACAAAAGACCACGATGGAAACACGATCAATACGCCGTATTCAGGGAAGACCAATACGCCGTATTCAAGATATAGAATGTGAATATTCTAGAAGATATCAAATGTAGTCCCTACTCCAAGAAACCCCTGATACGTCATATCGAAGTCTTTCGATACGTCGTATCTAACATATTCCAGACCTTATAAATAGAAAACCTAAAAATGGGTTTTCAGGGTGCTAAATCATATTTTCGATACCTAAACCATAAAAGTCAATTTTCAGAAGTGAAGAAGAGCAGAAGAGGTCTTGCAACGTAATTAATTCCATAGGAAACAACTTGTAATCTCCTATACTCTTGTAATCATTCAGTTTTTGGTATCATTCATTAACTCGGTTAGTTTACCTTGGGTAAATTATTACTTTTGTATTGATTATGACGTTTGAAGGCTAATACCTTCGGGTATTAGCCATTATTATGAAGATCTGAATGTTTGGTTTATTTATCTCGATTGCTAAATTTATCGTTGATTACTTGTTTATGTCTATCAGTTTATACTTGTTTACCTGCTTTTATATGCGACCTATCATTCAACTAGTTTTAGTGATACGTACCAAGTAATCTAGATGCCGGGATGGCTCTCCATATAATGATTTATACATCTAGACCAATAGGATCACAAATAATAACCTATCTTTGCCCTTAGATTGTGAGCTTAGTTAGACCGGCAAGTGACCTTTGGGATCAACGAGTACGTTCTCAATTAATTGGTAAAGACTTGGTTAGTGGACTACTAGTGTATGAATTGCCTTTAAGCAGTAAGTGGGTAAAGTCTCTATGAGCTAGGGTTTAACAAGATCACCATTGCTTTAATCCCTAAGATAGATTATAATCAGCAAATAAGGATGCTTTATGCGGATACGTTTAATTGTGACAGAATTCTTCGTATCTAGGTTTTAGGAAGAAGTACCGCCTAAATCTTAAGAATGATATGCCACCTCGAGATAAGTAATCATTGCACTAAATAAACAAGTCAATGTTCTGATTGGATTAATAATGGTTAATACAGTTTTCTTATATTCGGCTAGACCGCTCTTTTATCTTCTGTCAATTTACTTGCGTGTGTTTTAGTGTCTTAAGTTGATTTTAGTCACCACAAAACCCGTGCCAGTCTCTCAGGCTAAACCCCCCCTTATTCGTTAGATTTAGGATTAACATAGGTTTAGGATAGGTTTAACATAGAATAAAATTAACTTAGTTTAGATAACCAAAATATTAATAAATTGAAAGATTGTTTCTCGCTCTTAGTGATCGACACCCTACTTACCACAAAACTCCCATAAACCGGGTAAAGTCGGCAAATTTAAATACTAAAACATAAATTACAACCACAAAACGACACATCAAGTTTTTGGCGCCGTTGCCGGGGAGTGAAAAATTTAATCTTGATTTTTATTTGATATTTTGGTTCTTAACATTATATTAGATCTAACCCTTAGGATTAGTGTAATTTAGATTAGTGTATAATTCTATATATTTGCCTGTATATTTGTTTGTTTAATTTATTATTAGTTTAATTGTTTGTTAGTTTAATTGTTTTCTAAATACACTGTTCTGGTCGATAACCTGATACAGCGTATCCACTTCTATTGGATACAGCGTATCCAACTTTCTTATCCAATACAACGTATTCATTCAAAAGATTAATACGGCGTATTCAGATCCATTGAATATGACGTATTGAGCATCTAATACAGTAATAGAGAAGTTTTTCGTACTCAAACTTAAAGCTCAAAATTTTATACACGCCCTTTTCCAACTGGTTCTACTAATAATTTTCTGGTTATTTTCAGTAAAAATGATAAAGGTAATCAAGGGAGAGTTCAAGAAACTTAAGTTCGTAAAGATCAGTAATGTTTCGCTCACTTGCAATACATCACTTGGAATTTTCAATGAAGAATTCAACCGGATGAGCAGAATGGAAGACGACTTGTTTAAATATGAGGTTGAAATTACCGAGGTTACTAACATTCCATGTAACTTAAAAAAGGAAGACGATTCAGAACAACAAATGTCACATGAATATGATCCATCTAATGTTGAATTTACTAAATGGTTAGCTTCAAATTTTTTTAAGTACAAGACAATGGATCATTATACAATGAAAGCATTATGGATTTAGTTGAACTTACCGACGAAGAATCCTCTGATTCTGATGATGAAGATGAAGTTGCTAAGATTTTTAGGATCGAGACTAATGTATTTAACTTCAAGACACCTTTGTGTAGGGCCTTCAAGGAGTTTAATTATCTTTTACAGATCGATCCAGATGTACTTACTAAAGATATTGATGGATTTAAGACTTACAAAGAATATAAGGATGGTTGGATATATGAGTGGAATAAAGATGTGCCATGGTGCATGAAAAGACCATGGCGAAGAATGGAGTATGAAGGAACAACTCAGTTAAATCATTGTAAGCCATTTTAATTATATAAAGTGGTGTGTTAGAGTGGCCTACCTGCCCCCCCCCTTGTTGTAGAAAGTGATGGATAAATTGTAACGGAGGGAACTTGCCCGGAGCCTACATAATTGGAAACACACTCCGTTACCAAGATTTAGAATGGTACGAAGCTTTGAAGGATGGCAAACTCAAAGAAGAAGCTTTAAAGAATAAAGCCATCATGGATGGAATGATTGACGAAGATGATGAATCAAGTAATGAAGGATGGAAAATATGGGACGACTTTGACAATACCAACCGTTGTGTAACGAAGAAAGTAAGAATGAGATGGAACATGAAGATAAATAAACATCTGAAGTGTTTGATGATCATGAGCGGCTAATTTGCTATATAAGAAGATTCGAGATGGTCAAGTATTCATTCAGGGATGACGAAGAGTATCGTGTTTAAAAGAAAAGAATGCGAATGATTTGAGGGAATACAATGCGAAGAAGCAATCCACGCCTATCAAGAAATCTTTCGATTGGTTCGGGCGAAGAGATGAATTGTGTTGCACTGAATGAAAGAAAGTAAAGGAAAAAAGTCTAACTTAAAGACTAGCTGAAAGAAAAGTGCATCCCGAGAGACAACCCGAATTGTTATTTATTTTTATCGAGTCTGTCTTCCCAGACATCAATACGGCGTATCCGCTCCATACCATACGACGTATTGAATGTCTGGACGTTATCAGTCCTTTATTTTTATGCACTTTAAACATTATTGTCAGTTTTGTCAATACGGCGTATTCATGAATATGATACGGCGTATTCAACAGACTGACCCGTATTTAGATACTTTTTACAGGTTTCTCAATACGACGTATTCCAGTTTATGGATACGACGTATTGGTCTCTTGTACAGTTTATTTCGTTATTTTATGAATTGTAGATGCGAGATAGGGTTTTTGCATGTTTTTTCCTATATTTTACATAGGACCTCGCTGTAAAGAAATCGACAATGTTGGTAAAGTATCTACAATCTGGAAATCTAGAAGTGTTGGAGTCTTGAAATCTCAAGACGGCTGTTCAACACACATCCTTGCTCATAAACTCAACTTGGAGAATCTACCGAACAAAATATCAGGGGAGTTTCTCATTCTAATTCTATTAATCCCGTTTTTAATGTTTTATCTATACAACGAGGACGTTGTATAATTCAAGTGGGGGATGGGAATTAGAATGTATCTTTGTCCTATTTTTCACATAAAATGCTTAAATTATGCTCAAATTTTAAAAAAAATTCAAGCATACTTTTGTGAAATTACTAGTTACATAACCCTCGCACACAATAATCCTTGTTAGATATTGTGAGGATTTAACCTTATCTGTAGGTTCCCAAATTCACACAAACATGTATAGATCTAAAGAGATCTAGAGAGAGAAAGTTAGAGAGAGAGAATAGTTGAGAGAGAAAAAGGAAAACACACTTAAGAGTGTGTGTAAAATGACTAGATGCTTACCTCTTCCAAAGTTGGAAGAGGTATTTATAGTTCTTACAATACACCGGGTATTAGTACCCGGTTCAATACCGAAAGTCATACGTTTACCTATTAATGAACAGTAAAATACATGGGGTGACCGAGTCTTTTTCTAATATCTAACAATCTCCCCCTAAGGGAGGTCACCCCTGAAAATACTAAACTTACGCTCTTCAATCTTCAGATTGATCTTATGTATAGCTCGTAAACGTTTGATTTCATTGATCTGTATCTTGTGAATCTGAAGCAGTGAACTTTAGACTTTTAGGCTTTAGCTTGACTTGTATGTGATCTTTGAGCTTCTTTGAGATCATCATCCAATCATAATCTCTAATCATCCTCATGTGATCTTTTGCCATCTTGTGAACTTGTGTCATTCGGAATGATATGCTCACACTTTTCTTGATCTTGAAAGCTTGAATATTCAGAGTTGCGGAAGCTTTAATAACAGATACTTGAGCTTTCATGATATCTTCGAATGAGTCGTTTGAGAATGAGCACGCGGTTATGAACTTGATTTTGTTGGAACACGGTATCTCCATTTCCATCTTTAAATGTTCCTGTAATAAAACAGTTAGCAATAAAGAGAAAATTGGTTTGTAAAAACAATCGATGCGATACTTTGCAAAAGAGTTTTGTAACACATCGAAAGTTTTATTTGTTTTCCAAAGTCCAATAACCGTCAATTCGTATACTGGAACAAGTTTGATTCATGTAGAATCGCACCGTTGTTGTTTTCCAGTTTTCACAAGTTTGATCCATTAAGGATCTCACAAGTCACCTACCATGAGCTTGTTTGAAGTTGGCTCAAGCAGGATTTCCATCTTCACTGTGAATACTTACGTATCACTCGGATGTTCTGGCAAAATCACAAGGATAATGCGTAGGACTCTTATGATAAAACTTGTAATCACAGTGTGTGAGTAACAAGTAAATTGGAATTGTCCTAACAAGATTAATTGATGATCTCTTGGCTCTAGACTCAAAAGTGCATTTTGATTTTAGTGATCGGAGGCTGGAGCTGACTGCCACCTTTTCAATACCGACTTACTCGGAGTGAGTCAGTCAGTAGATTACATGTTTAGTCTCCGTGAGAAATGAAACAGAAATCTTTTGAGAGATTCTGAGTGGCTTGGGAGGGTTGTGCATTGCATCACTGGGTCCATGATGTCACTTCAATGTCAGCAATCATCTTAGTGATTCTGAAGATATGTATTGTCGATTTTGCTAAGTGTATGGAGGGCTTCTTTCTTTTTACAACTTTATATCGTACAATTCTTTTTCATTCTTCAACCCCATTTAGTGCTTACCGAGATTTGTCATGACTAGAACCTTGGTTTTGTTTATGCAGAGTACTATGCTCCATCTCAGTCGTCACCTATTCTCCTTTCTCACATTTACTCCTTTTTATCATACCTAAGGACTTCTATACTAACTAGTGGATTGTACCTGGGTAGATCCTTCCGGTTCTGGTAGGATCATGGGAACGAGTACCTAACCTTACCATCCTTATAACTTCGATAAGATAACAGTAAATAACATGGCTCAGTCTTTTGGTACAGTTCACAATGCCATTAAAATCACTGTTGAATAAACTCAATCAGGTTACTCTGTGATTATCTCTATCAAAGTGTTTAGTACCGATTGTTTTTGCTTTTTAGAAACGCTCCCCCTCAACATGTGCATCGGTATTCGAACTGTGTCGCACAGGTTGGTGGTGAAGAGAAATTTACACTTGAGTATATATGATCAATTACATTTATTTTAACAACATTTTCCTCCTGTATCAAAATTTTTAAATCATTTGACATTTTGGTTATCAATGAATTTAATATGTTATAATATTGGGAGGAGAAAAGTAGTGCCAATTACTTCACACGCCTTGTTTGGAAAAGATTTGCTACCCCTCAATAGTTTGAGGGAAATTTAAGGATAAGTACCGAGTAACAATAATTAGAAAGAAGATTTTGAATTTACCTAAGAAATTCTTATAAGATTTATATCAAGAATTATTTCTTTGGCTATATTTAAGTTACACTCACCTTTTACATATTCACAAGATTATGAATGAAACAGGTACCTGGAAATTGTTCAAACCAAAAATGGACATAGTCATTTTGTCATAGGATAGCAATCAACAGTCTGTAGGTCGTCTCGATCTTCCCTTTTGGATGTTGTCTTAGCTGCCCTGAATCAGCAATCCGTTCTTGAGTAGATCTCATGCTTCTTGCAATTTGCATTCAAGAATGTTGAAGTCTGACGCCCAAATCAGATGAAGTCACAATTATATTTGAAACCGTAAACCCAAGTCAATTAAAAATCAGGATGTCTAAATTTCTCCTAACCATGATAGTGATGATATGAATTGAAACAATCCAAGTCCAACTAAGTCCATGATATCTCAAATTCATTCCCTTCTCAGTATGCTGAACTGAATAACACCTAAGTCAACTAAGTCCAAAATGTAACACTTTTCTTTCTATCGGATACTGACTTAATAGAGGAATTATCAATACTTAATCATACAATATTGTCCATCTTTGATCAAATTATTTCTGCTCCTTTAAAAACACGCTAGGAGATTGGCTGTTTTAAAGGACGATTAGTTGAATCAGTAACCAATCTTTCACGCTTATACATCATCTTCTAGACAACCATTTCCCTGGTGATCTCAAACTGTTGTATACCATAAATGACAAGATACTCTTTCCTATGTTGGTGGAATAGACGCACCGGAAAGTAAACGGATAAAACACTGATCTTCTCTCGCGGATTGGGGGGGTGGACATTTGTCTTCCCGGAGTGGCTACAATTAATAAGGAATGGATTCTATCACGTGTAGTTGTTCGTACCTCTTTAGGGTATATACTCCTTCCCCTGATCGTTTTCGATACCTCAGAATCACGAAAATCTTATATGCACACATGCTATTGAGATCGTGTTTCGCAGAATTAATACACTTAAATCTATCCATCATGAGAATCAGTTTCGAGGTTTTTAAACACAAATGAATTTCCAAACATTCCTAAGTCTTTTTACAAACTGTGACGCGTTGGCAATATTAGTCGTATGTAGTTTAAAGCCTGAATTCACTAAGTCTTCATTGCCAAATAAGTCCCTAAAGATTGAAGCCAAATGACTCTAAGGACATATGTATTAATATGTGAATTAACTCTTAATTGTTATTGTCATTATCAAAAACTTCAATAGTTTAATCCTTGACTTATTTTTTGAACAGACCGTTTCTTTAAACGATTATTTGCACTTTGTTCACCCTCAAAATAATGACTGTTTCTTATTTAAAGAGCTGTAGTCATTGTTCGAGTGGATCGAATTATTCTTTGAAATCTTTTGTGATTTCTATAATAAATAATGATTCATTGTGAAGACAACTTTTTTCCCAATTGAAATAAGATTTCTCTTATTGTGACAAATAAATGCACTGATACGTACATTATTCTTATGATGAACTGGATATGAAAATAATCATGCCTGGGAAAAAATTTATTCCCCGTTGTCGAGGAACAAACCTGTCTTATCGACGCCATGCGTTCTCAGATGAGAAAGTGGGTTGCAGTCAAAATAACTGGCAAGCATTAACATGAGCTCCAAACTTTGTTTGTTTTGTTAGCGAGCTCATCACCGAAAGACTTCTCTTTTTCGTTTAAGGAAAAATGATGAGACGAGTATTTTCCCTTTACGATGAGGCCCGGCCGACGGGTTATGCACAGAAATGTACATAAGCCATTTTTTTTATTTTTTTTAATTTTTATTTACAAGATGATGTTTGACGATAATATCAAGCATTTATGTTTGTCAGAACCTCCAGTTCTGCTGGAGTCAAACATCTCACACCAATCCTTCTGACAAGATACAAAAACCGATCCTCAGGAAGGGCTTTCATAAATTAATCAGCTAATTGGTATTCAGTTCTGACAAAATATAATTTAATAATATCATTTTCAACCTGTTCCTTTATGAAGTGATAGAGTATGGATGTGCTTTGTATGAGAATGTTGATACGGGGTTGCTATGATATTGCTATGTCTGTGAGAGTCGCAAATACTACCGTATTTTGTTTGTAGTTGAAGCCATAATTTGAGGAAGCTGTGTCCTTCATCCCACATTACTTGAGCACACTTGCGAATACGCACGTACTCTGCCTCTGCTGAAGACATTGCAGTGCAGTTTTGTTTCTTTGACATCCAGCTTACAAGTTTATCACCAAGGAACTGTATCCCTCCAGAAGTGCTTTTTTGAGTATCAAGGCATCCGGCATGAACCTGCGGTCTGGAAAATGCTACTAGTTCAAAGCAGCATCCTTTGGATACCAGAGACCCATGTTAATGGTACCTTTAGGCATTAAAGATTTCTTTTAACCTCCTTGACGGTGCTTTTGAGTTGAATGCATGAATAACTGTGCCCAATTAGAAACTGCTTGCACTAAGTCTGGTCTACTAGATGTCAAGTACATGAGTGACCCAATTTTACTACGATAATCAGATTGGTCTAAGGGTTCTCCACTCAAATCTACATCTAGTTTGGGTTTTGTAGCCAATGGTGTACCAATGGAGTGACAATTGTCCATATTATGCTTTTTCAGAATTTCTAAAGCGTACTTGCCTGATTGATAACAATACCTTTTGGGAACTGGTGGATCTGAAAGTCCTAAAAAGAATTCCCTCTCCCGCATTTAAGGACATTTCAAAATCTACTGTGCATGTAACTTTTCAATCTTTTTGGATTTTTAGGGTTTGTAGATCCCTAAAATTATGTCATCAACGTCAATATCACAAGTAGGAAATATACCTCCGTATTTTAGCTTGAATAAAGTTGGGTCAATTGTACCTTTAGAAAAGCCTTCGGACATCAGAAAGTTTGATAGTTCATCATACCAGGCTCATGGAGCTTGCTTTAATCCATACACAGCTTTCCTTAGAAGGTAGACTTTTTCTGGATGATCTGGATCAATGAACCCTTCCGGCTGAGCAAATGATCCAGATTTCAGGATCTGCGGCAAGCTGTCGTCTTGTTTGAACTGGCATGGTTGGATTTCCACGAACTTGTTCTAATGGATGATCTCTGGTACATCGGTAATCATGACTTTGTGGTTGAAATGAATGCACATCGGTAATTATCAATGTTGCGTGAGGAAGACTCCACCACTTTCTTTTACCGCGTACAAAAAGGATGTTAAATTCATCTTCTTGAAACGATGCATTTCGGTGCTAGATTATTGTTGTTTTCCTCAGCTTGGGACGTATGTGTTGGATTGTAATATTCTTCCGTAAAGGACTCGAAGAGAAAGAAATTCCAACCCTTGTTGTGACGAAATCTGTTTCTTTGTGTAGGAACAACATTTTGTCTTGGGGGCATGGGCGGCAGAGTTTGTCATATCTAACGCTCTTTTGTTTATTTGATACGAGGTCTGAGGAGATATTGTCAACAGACGTTCTATTGTTGATTGGGCTGTGATGGGCTGAACGGATTTGAACAGACGTCATTTCATGAAGGCACGGGTCCTGAACTGTAATTGCTCTTATGATCAGGAGCCATGAATTGAGGCACGGGTCTGAACAAAAATATGTTCAAAAACCATATACTATCTTTGATGATAGTAGATCTCAACCATACCGTTTCACACCGAATGGAGTTGGATTTTCATTTGCGTCAAAGTAGCTCCAAATGGTATGTTCTTGGAGTTGACTTTATGTTGAAATTAGACGAGAAGGATCACCAATAACATTCTCCAATGAGTGATTCTTTGTCAACTTAGTGATAGTATAAAATAGTTGAATTAAGTTGATGCAAATTTAATGGAATAACCCCTTGTCAATTAGTTTCTTCAAGACTAGAGTTTGAAGAAATAATATGAAGGAGGGGTGCATTATTAAATTATGCATTTTGATGTCCATGAATTTATTCTTCAACACCTTGATGAGTGACTTGAGATTGAATTTCCTGATTTGTTGGTGAAGTACTAGTAGATTGTTCATCTTGATCAATGGTAGTTGATGAAGGTGAACCAACTGGATCAACAGCTCTTGAAGCAACAATAGCTACCTGATCTGGGAAACGATCATGGTGGTAAGATTATAAGTACTCAATTAAACAATGGTTTCAACAGGATTCATAGTCTTTCTTGGATGGTGGAACATATGGTGTTGGAGAAACTAAGATTTGCACGATTCCTGAACTGATGTATCCAGGAGTCATCAAAGAAGGCGCAGGTCCTGAACTGATTTGCATAGGAGCCGTGACTTGACCATTTCAAGAACTGAACTGCTCTGTTGTAGTGCGGTGTGGTGGTGTATGTTGGTAATGCATGATCTTGACAGGGAGGGGAGATATGGTTTAGGAGATGAGAGACTCGGATGACTGAAGTGTCAGTAAAGGAACAGATGAAGAAACTTGTTGGATAGGAACAGTGACCATGGATTCAACTTTGGTTTCCATAGTAGTTTTTCCTGGTTCATCTTTTACTTATATATTTCTTCAGGATCAGGCTTAGTTTCCTCATTATCATCCCCAGTATTATCATCTCTGTCAAAATGTTCACTGTCCACATCTTCTAAATCAGCTTTGCAGAGCTTCTTCTTTCCTGTTCGTCTGCAGAACCATTTGATGAATGACCCAATATCATACGTCTTCCTTTGAAGCTTGTTCTCCGTAGGAACTTGATACGTTGTGGCGTATGTATCTTGCCAGTTCTTTCTCTGGTTTCTTTTGGGAATGCATTCGGGGAATGGGTACTTCTGGTTCTGGGTGTAGCTGGTCTCTCGCCTTTCGGAATAGGCTTAAATTACGTAGTGGTCGACACCTTGAGAATGTGGGCGTTATCTGTGTTCTCAGATCATGCGACATGACCCTTTCTCCTTATTGGAATGTTTCTGAAGTGGGTCAGATGTTTGGATTCTGCGGGATCAGATCGGTGCATCGAAGAGTCAACAATTAGCATCTCTTGTGTCTGTGAGCTTCCATCTGTAGAGGAAGAGCTGGATGTTGTTTGGAAAAAGAAGCTGAATGCATCAGACTTCCGTGGTTTCTTTCGAACTTTTTCATCATCTTATGTAGGTGGTGGGATAGCTGCCAGAAGCACTCTGATTCGTTGTTCTTCTCCTCTTTGCTTGACTTACCCATGGGTTTGTTCCAGATGAAGGGCCTTCAGCTTCATCATGGTCTTCACATCATCACTATCATGCTTTCTCTTGTGATCTTAAACATTGTCTGCAACTTCCTTATACATGGCATCTTCATCTGCTATCTAAAGCTATCATAAGTGCATGGTATAAGATGGTAAGTTGGCAGTATTTCTGTTATGCAGGAATTGATCTTATGTCTTGTGTTTATATGAGTGAACTCTTTAGATCAAATTCTTCAAGATCAACTTTATCAGTTGACCTGATGGAGTAAGTTGAATCTTGTTTCTCCTCAACTTGTTCCCTTTTTGGTTCTGATAATCTCCTTCGGACTCTTTTCAGATTCTTGATTAGGATAGTCTCTGGCTGACAGATCAGAGTGTTTCTCGTTTAAATCGCCTGTGTGTCGTTCAATTCAAGAACCTTAAGGAGAGCATTATCAAGTTTTGTTCCTAGATATTTATCAACAGCCGTAGGAACTTGGGATTCTATTGAAGCCAAAACATCAGCAGAGTGATCAGTCTTCTTCACTTCAGACATCTCTTGCTCCAATCTTGCCACTCTTAGCTGAAGGGCGATGAATGGAGTGATTTCAGGGAGAGATGTGGTGATTGTTGTAGCTTCCGTGTTGATTGGTGGAGGAGTGACCAGTAATGACGGCTTAGTAGATGAGACATCTGTGAAGGGAGCGATCACTGGAGGAGTTGACGTGACGGTTTGATGACTTGGATCAGGTATGGTGGAATCAGACTCATCTACAACTTTAGATTTCTCCTGATCATCTTCGGTTGGTTTGTCATAAAGAAATTGATCCCCAAAGTTATCAGTGTCTTCGAGATTTTTCATGGATGACATAGAGCCAGAATGACTTTCTGGATTTTCTTCGATGACACGTTCGTCTGTTGTGAGCTTCAGGTTTTCATGAACCTTTGGGTAGGCTATCGCGAGGAATTCATCATCCATGTGCTCAAGGTTTGGTCCATGATAAGTGCTTAATTGTATATATTAAATACCCGGGATAAAGCCAAATAAAAGCCAAGAAAATGCCAAAAGGATAGAAAAATGTGTGCTTTTGTGTCTATTGTGCAGGAAAGGATAATAAAGTCAAAAAGAGCAAAAATGAGCCAAAAACCGACAAGAAATAAAGAGACAAGTACAAGACAAGATGGGAAGCCAAATCAATCTCAAAAGCCGGATCAGCCCGATACAAGAAAAGAAAGCAAATGAAAGCCCAAGGACCAATAATGACAAGTGTGCAAAGAATACAAGGGCTCATTTGGATGATTTTAAATTCAAAGGACCAAAGTTGCAAAAGCTAGAAAATTGGTTTATAAAGGGAAAAAGGAAATAAAAAAACACAAGGGCTAGATCTGTCAATTTCCAAACTTCTTTTACACTACATCTTGAAGAAATGAAACGCAGGGGCTACTTTTGCATATAACTCAAAGATTCAAATGAAAAGCGGGTTAAAATTTCTATAACTGTCTCCAACAACCTTTCCCGCCCAAATACGAAACAAACCCAACTTTGCAAAAACCCTTCTCCCGTCTCTACAAGCTCACCCCACCTCGTATTAAATCACCTCCACGTCATTTGAGACACGTGTCAACAGCTTATTGGCCCGAACACCTCACCTTTTATATCTAACGGCTTAGATTCAAACTCAAGAGATCCAACGGCTGAAAATGAAGAAGCTCTCATCACTCTCATCATCATCTTTCTATAAATACAAGCTCAAGCCTTCAGAGTTAGGGGGTTAGTTTTTTAGGTTTCAGTTTTAATTTTGTAATTTTCTTTAGTTACTGTTCATTTAGTCGAACTAAGTTTTTCTTAAATCTTTTCAATTTTAGTTTTACCTCTTGTTATTTCTATTGTACTCTTCTTTCTTCATCAATAAAGCAAGATTAATTGTGTTTGTGTTCAAATTTTCAAGTAATAAGCTGTTTTGAGCAATAAGCTTGTAATAAGCTAAAATTAGCTTATTCTATTTCCTCTTGTTCTAAAGTTGTTTTAAAATCACTAGAAGCTTTTTAATACTGTTTTTAGTCTATTTTAGTTCATAATTGTTCATTTGAGTTCAATTTGGAAGCAACAAGGAGTAATAAGCTCTTAGAAGCTTATTAAGCTTTTAAGCTGGTATAGAGGCAAGGTGCCAATTAGGATAGTGAGTTTTAAGCCACTCATTCAGAAAGAGTGGCTAGTAGCCTGAGACTACAAAGTCAAGGTTTCATTGCTTTAATCTCATTTCAGCTTAATTTTAGCTTAAGATTTGCTTATTGCTTTTCATTTGTGTTCATATATGCTTGATCATGCTTGATTAGTTGTTTTTTTCTATCTGTTTTGAGTTTTCATTGCTTAGATATTGTTGAATCTTTCATTTCTTAAAAACTGTCATTTAGTAATAAGTAGCTAGGTGAGTAACTAGTTTAATTTCATTAATAAGCTTTAGTTTTAAGTGCTCAAATAGCTTAAATAGGTTAGTATTAGACTGAGTAGCTATAAGGTTTTGTCAGTTTTAGTTTTAAAATAGATTTTAATTAGAATTCATTTTAGACAGGATTAGTTAAAGTAGTGTTTGGATTAAGGTAAATTTGACCTTTAAAGTCAACAATAGACTGTCAAAGCTTTTTGCAAAGTTTAGAATTTCCAAGTGTACAAGTTTTAAAAAAGATTTGAACCTTAGTTTGTAGATTGTCAAGATTTAAGGCTTAAAATACCCTTTCTAGCACCAGGGGAGTTTTAAGTGAAAAGTGGTTTTAGATTTTAGCATCTCTTAGCATTCTATTGTTCAAGTATGGCTAATATAGGTTGAGTAATACTTAGTGAGTAGGTTTAAGGAGTTCTCACCTCAACACTTAGCCTGCATTTAGGTGTTGGTCAAGTAAACCAGCAACAACAGTTAATACTGTTGTTGTTCATCTACTTTCTAGCCATTTTTAGCTCTTGTGATTAGGAGTTAGATTTTAGTATTAAGAACTTTTATAGATCTCTATTAGCTCTTTAAAAGTCATCATTTAGATTTCATTTTAAGCTTTAAGTCTAGCTTATTTTTCCTGCAAAAGTAGTATAGTAGCAGTTTAGATTTCTAGCTTATATTCTTTTTGATTTCTTACTTCTAGTTGTTATTTTAAAAAGTTTTTTATCTAGGTTAGTTTAATAAACATAGAATAGCTTATTTGTAAACTTTCAGTTTCTAAGAATTAGTTTTAAGCTAGAAAGCTTATTAGGATTTGCTTAAATTCAGTAATAAGCTGAACTTGCACTTTTTGAAAGCATATTTCTCCTTAAACTTGTTTACTTGTAGCTTATTACATTTTAGATATCTTTAGTATACATCTTAAGCTCCATTACATTTTAAGCTTTACATAGCAACTTTTAGGTTTAACTTTCATGTAGAAATAAGCTAGAAATAAGCTAAAGTGTGAAAAAGTTAGTTTTAAGACAGTTTCTGTAAACAGATTTAAAAAACTTAAATTACTAGCTTATTCATTGTATAAACATATATTAAATTTGTAATTTTTTTTATTGAACAAGTGTCTTTGTTAAAGTTGTAGTCTATAAGCTCATGAACAACTTTGTAGTTATTTAAGTTTTAGCTTATTCTCATTTTTTAGATAAGCCAAAAATAAGCCCAAGTTCGTATGGGGGGGGGGGGGGGGGGGGGGGGGGGGGGGGGGGGGGGGGGGAGTGGGGGGGGGGGGGGGTGGTCTGTTTAGTACTTTTGAATAGTTAAAGGGTGCCCGTGTTCATTAGAGTGAACTTTCTAAATAGTTTTTCCCGCCTACCCCTTTATTCTATTGTTACATTTCTACCCTTTCCTTGGGAAAAATAAAAAAGATTTTATTATTTTATGAAAATTTAGTTTTATAGAATTAGGTTTTAGATCTTTAGTTTTAATTGTAAAAATTAGTGTTCAATTGTTCTTTAAAATTTGGGGCTTTTTGTTCCATTAAATTTCTGCACCTTTTTAGTGTTTAAAAACCATTTTTCATATTTTTCCAATTAAATTTGTATTTTCTAGAAATTAAAATAGATTTTAGTTAATTCCTTTTTCTTAGAAAAATCATAAAAAATAGAAAAATAGTTGAAAAATTAAAATTCTTTTTGCATTAATTTTCTTTTTAAATCTAGTATTTTTGAAAAATAAAAACAAAATTTTAGTGATAATTTTTAGAAAAAGTTTATTTTTGATTAATTCATTAATCTTTGAAAATTCATAAAAAATTCAAAAATAGATAAAAAATTCCAATTCTTTTTCCTAAAATTTTCATTTTAAATTTGTGATTTTTAGGTATAAAATTTGTTAAAAGTTGTGCCTTAGATTTTAAATTTCAGTTTTAGCTCGCATTTTTACGTTTTGTGCATTTAAATTTCGTGCTATTTCATTGTTTTTAGTTTGTGCTATTATATTTTGTAGTGTAATCAATCATTAAAAAAATCCTTTATCAATCTTAACTCGAATCCGAATTATTCCTAAATTCTCAATTCACGATTTCGTTGGGACACGACCCGAGGAAAAGTACTTCCCGGATAAAAATATACAAATTGTGTTTTCTTTAGTGAGATTTTTACCTTATATTTCTCTTGTTTGAGAAGTATTTTGGAAAGAATTCTTACGGGATTAATACTATAAGTATATTAAATTTGTTTTTCTACCACGAACCAAATTTTGGCGCCGTTGCCGGGGAAGTCGTGAACGATTGTTGAAGAATATTCGTTGAAGTAGAGTTTCGAAGATCCTTCCTTTGGAAGTTATTTTGCTATTTTTGTATAAAAATATAAAAAGTTCATTAATTCGATTCCTATCGAATTATTAAAAAAAAAATAAACATTTGGATACTAGCTATCCATCTTAAACCATTCCAATAAACAACAAAACAAATCGTGAAGTACTTGCGAGGTACGACGGACCTTTAAGTTTACAAACTATAAGGTGAGTTTGAAGGAAAATGATAGCTACATCTAAGTATATCATTGCCGCTCGCTAAGCTTTTCGCGCACACGTTGTGCGTAATCTTGGAGACTTATCGTGAAGCTTGTAATAAACGGTTACCAAAAATAGTTTTTCTTCCTAATAAATACTAAAAAATTTAATTTTCCCCAAAAATAATCTTCTTAATCTCAAATTCTTCTTGGTTATTTTTTCTAGTGCATGCGCACTCGATCCTCCTTGGAATACACAATTCCAAGAAGACGTAATTGTCGACGATCTCGACACCGACAAGAGGCAATCCCTCTCATTTTGGATCCGATTCCAATGGCCGACGACCGACCTATGGCCGAGCAACTTCAAGCTCCCACCGGGGGGTTTGAAAGTGCTATAGTTGTACCAATCATAAATGCTCAAAATTTTGAACTCAAATCCTCTCTCATTAATTTGGTTCAAAACCGAATTTTTCGAGGAGGTAATGATGAGGAGCCTCATGCTCACATTCGTCATTTTGAGAGCATTACTAACAACCAAAGGTACCCGGATGTACCTAACACCACCATCAAACTTCTTCTCTTTCCATTTTCTCTTGATGGGGTTGCCAAAACGTGGCTCGACAAAGAACCCCCAAATTCCATTCTTACATGGGATGACTTAGTTTCTAAGTTCATCAACTTCTTCTTCCCACCTTCTAAGACCACCAATCTTCGGAACGAAATTACGAATTTTCGTCAAATTGCTCAAGAATCTTTCTCCGAAGCTTGGGAGCGTTTCAAGGAACTTCTAAGGAAGTGTCCTCACCATGGTTTTTCACTCATGCACCAATTAGACACATTCTATAATTCTTTGAGCTATAATGATCAAGATTCTCTTAATTCCGCTGCCGGTGGAAATTTTCTCTACAAAAGTCCAACCGAAGGGCTACAAATCATAGAGAATAAAGCCAAAGTTAGATGTTCACGGAACGCCGTGATGCGAGTGAGTACGAATGCTCCTCCACCTTCTTCTACTTCTTCATCATCTAACTTTGAGTTTCAACAAATGGCAGCGGCATTAGAGGATAAGATGACTTTGACTTTTAGGAATGAAATGAATGAGATGAAAAACATGATGAAAGCTCTTGTGCCTACTCCCGCTCCGATTAAAGCGGTGGGGAAAGGATGTACCACTTGTGTAGTAATCATAGTTTTAAATGCCTGCCCAATGACTAGAGGAGGTATGAGTAACCGGTTTATCATGATAATTCCAACAATTTCAACAACCCGCTTCGTTTTGTGTTAATTTGTGTTCAAAATGTCAATTCCGTGTACCGTACACCTACTTGGCAAACCAAATGAGACCACCAGGCTTTTCTCAACCCAATCCACAAGCTTCTAGACCTAACCAAGGATATAATGGGAATCAAGGGTATAATGGGAATAGAAATGTGAACCAAACCAACCAAGTTAACCATGGAGCTAACTCGGGCTTAACACAACAAGCTCAAGCTTATCAAGTCCCGAGTACACAAGCTCCGGTTGCTTATTCAAGGTTTGAGGCTTACACAAAAGCAAATGATGTTACTTTGAATAATTTGCAAAAGAATTTGAATGATTTCAAAAGAGAGCAACAAGATTTTCAAAATGAGCAAAGAAATTTTCAAAATATGATGCTTAACATGTTTCAAAAACAAATGGGAAATAGCAATGCATCAAGTTCTGGAACTTTACTATAATTACCATCACAAAACCCAAGGTGTGGAAGCTAGAGGCGATTACACTCGAACGCGGACTTTCTACACACCGTGCCACCAATTCCTCCTCCTCATCTATGATGAGAATGAACCTTGCTGAGAAGGAAACCGATGTGACCAAGATAAGGTGCTACCGAGCACTCAAAGACATCCAACCCTCCGTTATCCAAAGTCTCCATGATCCGGATTAAGCCGGTTAGGCAGTCCGATTTCTCCTGAGCCTTTCTTCTGCTCAAGTTTATAATTCTCCACCTTCAAAGAACCTCTAAAGAGATCAAACTTCCATATCCTTCTAGGTAGAGCATAGAAAAGAAGGTTAAATGATAAAGTGCAAATCCAAAAGTTTTGGGAAATGTTCAAAAAGATTCATGTGGACATTACTTTGGCGGATGCTTTGATCTTAATGCCTAAGTATCAAAAGATGTTAAAAAAGCATGTATTCAAACAAAGAAGAATTTGAATGAGATGAGGCTAATACAACCGGTGAGTGAAACTTGGCTCGGCAATCAATTCTCAAAAAGCTCCCTAAAAGCTTAGTGGGCTCCCGTACAATTTCTCCATCCCCCGTGAATTTTAGTGAGCTTAAATCAAAGCCATTAAGCCGACCTAGTGCTAGTACAACCTTATGGCCACTCTCCGTATACACAAAGTTAGGCCTTCCCGCATTGCAATCTACCCGGATGACCTTAAAACTAGCAAATTGCTCTCTTTGTGTTCCTAAAGGAATTGCTAGAGATGTCTTGGTCCCGGTGGGAAAATTTACTTTCCCGGCCGACTTTGTTGTAGTAGACTTTGAGTGTAATTACCAAGTACCTTTGATACTTGGTAGACCTTTCTTAAGGACCGCACGGGTCTTAATTGATGTTCACGTGTAATTATCTAGTCATAAGTGATGGGTATGGAAATAATAGTTTTTAAACCGTTATGTAGTCAAGACAAAGGAGTCAAGATCCATATGATGAGACATTTATGATGACCGGGTCAAAGATGTTTGTGAACCTAAGAATGATGATTCTTCCACATCCACTATTGTTGAAAGTTTGAATCTCTTTTGGAAAAAAGTTATTAAACAAAAAGAAGAAGTTAAGGGAATTTCTCACCCAGTCTCTAGAGATAAGAGGCTTGTGTTTAGAATCATTAACCAAGAAAGTTATTCATTCACCTAAAATGCTTCCATAAGTGCAATTTCACACATCTTTCCAAACAATATTCTGAGGAACTCTTCGAAATGGTGGGATTAGTATCTTAATTTTATTCCAAACAAGAATTAAACAAAGATATTCTCATTCAATCCCAATACAGACCCAAAATAGAAAAGATTGTTGTTTTCATCTGTGGTGATGTTTTTCCAAAGTTTTAAGACCTTTTCCAAACCCTCTCTCTTGAGAAACAAGATGATATTTCCCATAGAATGGACAGAGATCATATTTTTAAAGAGGAGGTTTCATAAGGAAACTCTTAAGATTCATTTAACCCTCATTTAAGATGACGGAGGAAATCATTCTAATGAGCATCTAGAAAAATCTCCGGAAGTTGTGTGTAAAAAACCATTGTGTATTTCTTCTTTCCAAATTGGAATTGTTAGGAAATGGCAACAGTGAGTTTGTAAAAGAAAATGATGAGTTAATCATGAATTTTCAAAAGTGATAAGGAAAATGATTTGGGAGTTCATAATAAAAAAGAAGAGGAAATTGTTATATCATTAGAATGGACTACTTGAAGAAAAAATATCTTTGCAATAAATGATAAAAAGGTTGAATTTTTGGAAAGAAAAACAAAAGAGGATTTTGAAACAAAAGTTGAACCTGAGAAAAAGAAAGAGTTACAAGTTTTTCATCCCGACATTGAAATACTTAATCATTTTGAGACTAGTATTAAACCTCTTATGTCGTAGTGTATTATGTGTTATTTGAGGATTTTTTTATAGCCTCGTGGATATAATATTCCCTGTGAACATTCAGGGAAAGGTATTTAATCCGGGGATTTCTCATTTTGAAAAGGATGCTTTTAAGGACAAGAGTTCAAAAGAGTTAGCACCGTCTAAAGCTCTTTTGACTCTTGATGATTTTGACCCACTCCACCCACCCTTAATGGACTTTCATGTTACCAAAGCATTTTTCGGGTTCACATTTTCTCTCTTGAAAATCTTTTCTACAAATTTTTTGAACCCGGAATCAAAAATGCTACGGTATATCTTTCAAACCTAGTTTGGTGAGGTTTCCATCTCTTGGAATTTCTTCACCCTCACTATTATCCACCATAATGACCTAGTTTGGGGAAAGAGTCAAGCGAAGGGGACTCTATAATAAACAAGCGCTTCGTGGGAGGCACCCCATGCTTATCCTTTTTATCTTCTTTTTATTTTTCTTTGCTTCCCCAAGGACAAATCAATTCGGGGGCGAGTATAGCTTGTACTCGGTGAACAAAAACTAAGCCGTTTTAAGAGATATTGTTTGAGCTAACCATGTAAAAGAAGAGAGGAAAGCTTTCTCTTCTCACTTGTTGGTTGTTTGTGATTTTTGTCTAGGTTTTCCGATTTTTGGAAGATTCATGGTTCAATATTGTGGAAGGACAAAGCAATGCCCACAATTTCCATTGATGGTCTCCAATCTTCTCTTCATAAATAAGGAAATCTCTTATCCTTAGTCTTATCGAACTAACATCTATTCTTTTGGCATGTCCTTAGAATTTTTGTTAAAAGATTCCTTTTGACCCTTATTTTTAAACTTTGAGGACAAAGTTTCATTTTAGTTTGGGGAAGGATATCTTCGATATTTTTTTTTTTGACTTTTTGCACTTCACGCAAACCTTGTTTGTAACCTTTTTGTAAGTTACCTTTTTGTGAAAAGTGAAAAATTTTAAATATTTTGTCCTACACAAAGAAGCTCAAAGAAGCTTAGTTTGGAAAAAAAAACCACCACTTTTGTAGAGTCGATTGTGAGAAATAAAGGAGTTTAATTTTGACTTGACCGGGTGAAAATGCCCTAGCTAGTTCTTTAACCTACCTTTTGTGGGGCCAAGCTTTCACAAATCCTATTGCTTTGGATTTTTAAAATGTGAAGAACAAGAGATGATGTAGTTAAATATAAGTGTATTTGCTTAAGCAAGGTTTTATTTGGGAAAACCTAAAGCATATATGAATGATTTGTGTCTTTTTACTCCCACAGATCTCTTAACAACACTTAATCATACGTGCTCATTTTAATTTAACCTAAGTCAACCAATGTCTTTAGAAAAAGTCTACATTGTTTGAAAAAGAATTCATATTAATTTGTACAGTAAGATTTTTGGTTTCAAATTTATAAGTTGATTTTCTAAAGTGAAATTTTTCCATTCAACAAAATATCATTATAAAAAGAAAGCCAATGGAAGCATTTCTATATGCAAATGCAATTATTTTCGGCTAATGAGCATTCGCAAAAATACGAATAATAAAAGCTATATGTAAGTGTTTAAATCGTTGGCGTATCCATTTGAGAGAAAGACTCGATGGTGTCGCACTAAGGATTAAAACTATATATACGCAGAGTCAAGGTTCGTAGGGCAGTTCATCACTAGGAGCACTCGGCCGTAGGTGATGGATGCAACTAAGGGACTTTTGGATCTAGCTTGTAGAAAAAGGAGTGTGTCAGCGATAACCCACTAAACCAGTTAGCAGCGGAGGGGGGTTCGAACTAATACACCGTTTGTTGTAGGCGATAATCCATTTGGGAAAAGAGCTAAGTAGGGTACGAACTAAGAACAACATTCCTATTGCAAAAAAAAAAAAAAAAAAATAATTATGGTATATGGAAAATAAAAAGAATGGTAAAAATTTCATTTTCCTCAAATCAATTTATAATTTTTGTTTTCCGAATCTCTTTTGCTTTGAGTCGAGGTTTATCAATGTTTATTAACATTTAAGCTCAACAAGGCTATATTTGTAAAGCATAGATGAATTTCACTATGAATATAAATTGATCTATGGTCTAGTTAAAAAGATGCACACCATCTTAATCATAATTTATTTCACTGGGGAGTGAAAAGTTCACAAGTTATAGAGGTATAAGAGCTTAATCATTTAGACTTCTATTGACCAAATGATCTTGTTTAATATAGCTTTGTTTAGTCTATGAAAAGTCAAGGAAGACGAATTTTCCTCTTTTGTGCTCTATTAATCGGGAGTAGCCTATTTCAATGAGCCTAAAAGTTGCAAAAATTGCAATGATTGCCATAATGTGTTTCCATGAGATAAATGTTGAGAAAAGCTTGAGTTTTTTAAAAGAGGTATTCATAAAAGGTGAAAACACTGGCAATTTAGAAAAACTTGTTAGTTTACAAAGTGTACACTTGATAACATTGCGTGAGGACACGGCAATCCTTTAGTTTGGGGAATTTTGATAAATGCTTAATTGTATATAATAAATACCCGGGATTTTGCCAAATAAAAGCCAAGAAAATGCCAAAAGAATAGAAAAATGTGTGCTTTTGTGATAAATGTGCAGGAAAGGATATAAAGGACAAAAAGAAGCAAAAACAGTCAAAAACCGACAAGAAACGGGAAAAGACAAAGTCAAGAGTGAAGAATGAAAGACAATCAAAGCCGGATCAGCCCGATACAGCAAGAAAGGAAGTCAAAGGCTAAAATTGAAAAGCCAAGGACTAATAATGACAAGTGTGCAAAGTTTCAAAGGCTCATTTGGAGTTATAAAGTTCAAGGGACCAAATTTGCAAAAAAGTGGAAAGTTGTTTGTAAAGATAAAAGGGAAATAAAAACCACAAGGGCCGAATTTGTCATTTTCAAACCTGTTTTATAATACACTTTGGACGGGGGAAAACGCAGGGACCAATGTTGCAATTACCTCAAACCTTTAAACATAAACACGCGGTTAAAACTTTGATAAGTGCTTAATTACACATATCTTTTACCTCTAAAAACGAGCTTAAATGACCAAAAACAGACAAAAACTGCCAAATATATGTTTGTTCATGCCCATCTTTGTCATTGTGCAGGAAGTGGATACAACAAAAAGACAGAAAACCAAGCCAAAATGACAAAATCTACATGGAAGGGAAAAGAATGTGCAGAATCAAAGCAACAGTCACAAACATTACCAAAGTCAGGTTGTCCCAATATACTTGAAGAATCAGCATCAAACCGAAGCCGGAACTGAAGAATACTATGGGTATGCAATCTTAACCCATCAGATGGCCGGGAAAGCCCATAGTAATATTAGTGAAGACTGTGAAACAAATGTGCCCCTCAATCAATTACAACAGCCCATTTGTGTGCAATTGACAAAGACTGTGAAGACTTTGAAGGCCCAATCCTAGCCCATTTACAGGCAAATCTCACCATTGTACACAACAAAACCCACTTCATAAACCTTAATTTGGCTTGAAAAAGCCCAATAACCAAACCAAAACCCTATTGGGCCTTAAAAATCCCAATAACAATAAGCCTAAACTATTGCCCCAGACACAACACTCATTGGGCCCAATACAAGCCCCACACACCAGTATTGGGCCCACACCGCAACCCAGTGGGCCCATATACAAAGCCCAATACCCTTTTTTATAAAACTCAAGGACCAAAAATGTAAATTTTAAAAAACCTTGTTTTATAATTAAAAATGAAAAAAATAAAGAAAAGGGCCAAAAATGCCAAGTTTAAAAGTTGTTTTAAAAAGAAAAATAGAAAAATAAAACACAAGGGCTGTTTTTGCAATTTTCCAAACCCCCCTTTTATTCTTTTAGTTATAAAACGCAGGGACCATTATTGCAATTTACCAAAAACCTTTTAACTCTTTTAGTTATAAAAACGACAAGGACCAAATCTGTCACTTTCTAAACTAGTTTATAACTGAAAAAGCTTAAAAAAAGAAATGAAAAGAGAGCCAAAGATGGGGGGGCATTTTTGCCTCTTCCCCATTCTTTTCGTTTAAATCCTGCAACCACAAACGTACTCGAACCCCTTGGCGCCAAAACCCAAACCACCCTCCCCCACGGTTTCTAGGCCAAACCACCTCCCTAGTACACTTCCCTGTACCCCTAACCCATTTCCCACCTCCCCATTACCCCTATAACCCTTCCAGGTTGGCAACACACAAAATCCCGAACCCCATGAATGGTGAGATAATGAAGAGAAGCAAACGAAGGGTTAGGATTGCTTAGGATTGCTTTGTACACTCACAGAAACACAACCCAAGAGCTAGAAGTCTTTGAAGACCTCTATAAAAGAAGAGAAGACAACCCGAAACACCAATGCCTGTTTTTTACTTTCTTAGTTTAAATTTTAATTAAGTTTGCTTTAAAAATTGTTGTACTCAGTTTCTTTTTAAGTTTTTGTTGTAATACTTTCAGTTTTAATAAAAGTTTAAGAGTGTTTGTGAAATTGCTTTTGTCGAAATTTGAAATATCATTCAAGTTGTTTAAATCTGTTTAAATTGTTTAAATATGAGTTAAAAGTTATTAAAATTAACCTATAATCAATTATCTCTGCCTTCTTTTACCAAAAAAATCAGTTAAAAAGCCATTTTTTATATTAAGGGGGTGTTTGGATAAGTCCCAAAATGGGTCATATGGGGGTTTTTCATGGGTTGTAACCACTCAGCCAACTTTGGCTGAGTGTGTAGGGTTTATTAAGCCTCTTTAATCACAACTTTTAATTTGAAAATAAGTTTTTAAGTTGTTTCTATATTCTGTCAAAATTTAAATAAGTCAAAGTGACCTTAAGGGCTTAAGCTGTTGAAACAGCTTAAGCACCTCATTTCTTGTGTTGTTAGAGTTATAAAAAGCCAAAAAGAAAGACCCCTTGTTCTGTCTTTTAACGCTCTCACCAATTGAAAGTCAAAGTACCAACATGCCCTTTCTAGAAAATAGCCAAATTCAATCCTAATATCAGCAACTTATTCTACCTTAATGGCTTAAACTTTTGAAAATTACGCCCCTTTGCCTCACCTTTTTAATCTGTTTGGTTCTTGGATTTGGCTAAAAAGCTCTTTAGAGCTTATTGCATAAGCTCAAAAAAAAAGCCCCCTAGGCCACTGTTGCATCTCCCCTGGTGCTAGACACCACTCTTTAGCCCCTTTTATCTAGCTTATTTTATACTAGACCTTAGGATTTTATTGCTTTTTAATATAGCTTAATAGAAGCCCTATAAGTCCCCAAAATCTTATAGCTTATCTCCCTTATTTAGTTAGCTTAAATCTAGCTTAAAGTTCCTTTTTTCTGTTTTCCTTTTAAAACTGTCAACAAAGCTAAAGTCCATTTCCCAGCTTATTTTAGGGGCTATCTAGATACCTTAGCTTATTTAGGACTCCGCCACTCCTATATAACAGTCTCCCATAAGTTTTTAGGCTTATTTTGTTAGCTTAAATCCCAATAAGAAAAAAAATAAAGCCATAAGCTTATTTATTTTCTGTTAGTCCAATAAGCTACTTTTCTGGCTATATTAGTGGATTTCATCTTATGCACCTGTTATGAAAAATGTTCTCCTAGTTTCCCCTTTACAACGTTGCCTTCTTTTGGCTTTTTGATATAAGCACTTTGGACTAAGTTTTGTAAATCGGGTCCACCTCAGGGACCATTGTGTAATTTTCTCTTTTATAGTTAGCAGAGTTTAATGCCCCCTTGTCAGTTGTTTTCCTCCCCGTAGACCTTGTCCCTTTTTCCTGTTATCCTTTTTATTTAAAAAACAGCAAGTTAGCTTAAGTTAGGATTATTTAATTTATTTTAATATAATTAGTTTAGATTTATTAGTTTAATACTTTTAATTTTAAACAGTAACTTTTTTGGGCATTTTTATATTTTTAGAATTGTTACTTTTTCTTTATTTTAATTTTATTTTTTTCAGAATTTTAATAATATTATTTTTTTGTGTCTTTTCTATTTTCTTAGTTTAATTAGTTTATTAATCTTTAAAAATTCAAAAAAATCGCGAAAATTAATAACAAAATAGTTTTCTTTTTTACAAAATTTCTTATGTCATTTAGTGTCTAGAAAAAATATAAAAGTATAAGTGAGGCTTAATTTTTCTTAATTTTCAGTCTTAGACACCGTTTTAAAAACCGTGGTACGTTTACCTGTTTCTTTTTCGTTTACATTCAAACGACTCCGTTTTAGTTCTAGTTTCTTTATTTTTTCCAAATTAAGTTAATTAGAATTTAATTTTAATTTTTAATTTAATTTAGCATTTATTTTCTTAATTTTTAGTATTTAGGTTTCCCGATACCTGATTCTGTTCCCCGTATTTTAGTATAGATTTAATTTTAGGATTTCCCTATAACTAATTTTGTTTCCCGTAGTTTTTAAGATCCCCATTTCCTATATCTGTTTCCCGTAGATTAAATTAGGTTTTATTTAATTAATTTTAGTTGTAATTATATCAGTGTTTCCATCATATATTCTCCATCATTCAATTTCTCATCAAACCAGGATTACTTTCAATTGCAGCCTCGTTGGGACATACGACCCGGGAATATCTCTTCCGGAATCTTTTTATAATTGATTCTATCTTGTGTATTTTATCCTTTTGTGGAATCTGACCTTTTGCCTTGGTCAAGGGCATTCGGTTAGGATCTGTATTAGGGTTGCTATATAAGTGTGTACTATCAGACGAATCAATTTTTGGCGCCGTTGCCGGGGAGGCATTTGCTACGATTATTATCCGACTTTGATCTGAACTTATTATTAATATATCATATTAAAAAACACAAAAATATTTTTCTTTTCTTTTTATTAATACATATCATATAAAAATAAAAAAAAAAAAAAAAATCAAAAATATAAAAAAATTGTCCATAAAAATTTAAAATTCACTAATTGGTAAAAATACCAAAATATAATATTCTCAACTG
Source organism: Tanacetum coccineum (assembly GCA_026074375.1). NCBI lineage: Eukaryota > Viridiplantae > Streptophyta > Magnoliopsida > Asterales > Asteraceae > Tanacetum > Tanacetum coccineum. The sequence goes on from BQNB010009631.1 coordinate 49,096, forward strand.
AGGTATTATCATAAAAAGTTCCGGTGAACTACTGAGTTCCCAATCGAACTAAAGATTTAAAACTTGCCTTCTGTGTCACTTACGATATACGGCTCACCTCATTCTGATTGACAAACTATAAAGTGGGTTTAAGGAGGGTTGTTCCTAGGAACTACGACCCAAAAGGAGAAATAAGCTTCGCGCTATTCCTACTCCTCCGCTCACCTGTGCGTTTTTCATTGTGAGAGCTACCGTGAAGTAAGATCGATTATTTGGCTTAAGTTGTCTATCTCTTGTCCGTTTAAAATAGACTGTGAATATATTTTAAATCCAAAAATCCAAAAACATTAGTGTAAATTTTCTTTTTAAATTTCTATTTTGTGCATGCGCACTCGATCTCAGTCCCGTGAGCAGCGTCCTCCACCAGAAGAACCGCCAGTTATTATCGAACCTCTTCGTATTGAATACCCATTTCAGGAAGATCCTCACGTAGAGCCAATGGCAGACACTCGAACTATGGCTCAATTGCTCCAAGCACCCACCGAGGGCTACGAGGACGCAATTCTTATTCCTGAAATTGTGGCAAACAATTTCGAACTGAGGCATGGGTTAATCAATCTTGTCCAGAACAAACAGTTCTTCGGTCATGATAAAGAAGACCCGCATGCTCATATCCGTTACTTCAACAAGATCACCTCCACAATGAGGGTCCCCAATGTTCCAATTGCTACGATTAAGCTTATGCTTTTTCCATTCTCTATCGAGGGAGCAGCCCGAATATGGCTAGAAAAAGAACCCCCTCGATCCATTCAAACTTGGGACGGACACTAAGCCTGAACCTTTCGAGCCCCCATTGATACTGAGACACCTGAGTCACCCCTCGCTATAGCACCACCTATACCACTATCTGAGAGTACCCCACCCATTTTGGTACCCATTCTTCGCAGGACCGCACGTATGGCTGTGCGCGTTCCACATGCGATGTTATTGGGCCTCTCTGCCGGTATGGCAGAGGTGGCAGCTATGTCTGAGTTCGCGTTCCGTAAGAGGTTTCGGTCCTCTTACGAGAGTTCGCCATCTGTGTCGCCACCAGACCTTCCTTCGCGGAAGCGTTATCGTGGTACGTCTGAGTTAGTAGAGGATAGTGAGGAGGATGATGATGAGGAGGATGAGGATATAGAGGAGAGTATGGATTCTGACAGTGTGAGTGAGGACGTAGAGGACGAGGGTCCTACTGCAGAGGATGAGGATCCTGCTGCAGAGGACGAGGGTCTTACTACAGAGGTCGAGGGCCCCGGTGTGGATGATAAGGGTTATGGTTTAGATGATGAGAGTCGTGGTATAGACGACGAAGGTCATAGTGTAGAGAGTGATGGACTTGGTTTAGAGGAGGAGGAGGAGGAGGCTGTACCTGAGGGTCAGCAGCAGGCAGCTCCGGTTGTAGAAAAACGAGACGGATCACGTTGTAACCAGTTAAGGATTTTTCGAAGCCCAAAAACATCGTTTTCTATGATTTATTGACATTTTTCAGTTTTTTTTGGAATTTTTCGCCGCTGATTCCGAATCAAATCATTCACGGTTTTCTATTGATTTTGTAAAATCCCGTTAATTCATTTATCGGTTTTAATCATAGACGTGTAAAATCCCGTGAACGTGAATTGCTTACACAACCACAACTTCAATCACATCATATCCACTTAAGATCCAACAAAATCTTTCCACACTTCATAATTAATAACCAATCATTCATCATGTCTAATCCAGTCAAACATCCCTCCACAGATAGTCAAAGCACAATAAATATAATGGCAGCTGGTTCGAAAGATAGCCACCAATGCTTGGACCAGGAAGATATTCACAGTGGAGATCACGTTTTCTACGGTACATTGACACAAAACCAAATGGTGGCGGACTGAAAAAATGCATACTAAATGGTCCCTACGTGCCAACAAGTGTACTTATCCAAGCTGTTCCAGAAGCTGAAGGTCGTCCTGCAGTTCAACAACATACAGCAATTGAAACTGTATTGAACATGACTCTAGAGAACAAAGAACACTTTCAGTCTGAAAAGGAAGCAATTTTCTTGCTTTTAACTGGTATTGGAGATGAAATCTATTCAACTGTTGATGCATGCAACACAGCAAATGAAATGGGATAACATTGAAAGGCTACAAGTGAAATTGTTTTGAACGACAAGAAGTAAAGACCAATCTGGTTCTGGAATTTGGAAAGTTTACATCTCGAGTTGGAGCAACCATGGAGGTCGTAATTACTCACGTTTTTACAAATTGATGAATGAGTTGACATGGAACAACTTGCAAGTTACAACAATGCAAGTGAATGTACAAATTTTCCCCCTTTTTCCCACAACTTCAACCAGAATGTCAAGATTTTTGAACAATTGTCAAGCAAGCAGAAAAAGATAGACATCGTCTCATATCACAGACTGTTTGACATCTAGAAGCAATGTTTTTTTGTTTGTTTCAACTCGAGGTTAATGATAACGTGCTGAGAGAATACCAAGTGCAAATCCAATAGCACTCATATGCGCTGCTCACATATTCAGAAACTTACTATCAAGAACCAAAACCTCAGAGATCAAATGCAACATCATCTTCCACAAGACAAAGTGCATCTACCAGACACAAAGGCAAAGAGGTCGCCAAACCAATTACACCTAAATCTGAGTCTGTCTCTGAAGAAGACAGTGATCCTGAACAAGCTTCAAGGGACAAGGAAATTTCAAAATAAATTGGCACTCCTTACAAAGTATTTCAAGAAGCTCTACAAACTACCAACTACAACCTTCTGAACTTCTCCAACTCCAAAACAAACTGAGATACCACACCACGAATAACAATGACAATCAGTCAAGGCAGTTTGGGAATCAAAGGACAATGCAGTTGCGTGGTTAGGTGAAACTTAGGCAGTCAGTAGTGCAATAGACTAGGATACAGTGCTTTAACTGCAAGGGATATGGGCCCTACAAAGAAATGGCAGTAAGCCACAGCGTGTTAAAGACTACGCGTAAACACATGGGAACAGATATGATGTAGCAAACAAGCTGAACAAGTGTTCCTCTGCAAGCTGAGCAAGCTATTAGCTAGAGACACGATGAAGAAATGATTAACAGGATTTGGAAGCACATTACAGCTACATGGCAAAGATTCAGGATGTCTCACCTGAAGGAACCAGTTCTACTGGTCAGCCATTGGAACAGGTACAAAATCATAATGAAAGTAATGTGTATGACAATGTGAGACAACATTCTGAGCAACCTGAATCCATTAACGACACATATGTTTTGGAGAAGGATGATAGCAATGTCACTCCTGATTCATCAAATATATGTACTAATGATAATCAGGTTGAGTCAAAATGCTGGCAGAATGTGTTGATGGAGCGTGCTGCGCTTGCTAATTTAATTGCTAATTTAACTCTTGATACGGAGGAAAATAAAACGATTTTAAAGCAATTAAAGAAAGCAAACGCATCATTGACTCAAGAAATGGAAAAGTGCAAAACTAACCTTGATGAAACTAATAGTGCTTTGGGGGAGGCTATTAGTTGCCGGGATAGTTGTCTGATTGCACTTCAGAACAAACAGAATGAGTTTGAGAAGTACAAAGCTTTAGATGACCGGACGATTGATTATGATAATTCTTCAAACAAAGTTAAATGAAACTCTAGGACTATTAGCTTTAAAAGACATTAAAATTAAAGAAGGTTTGAAAACTAAAGTCTATGAAATTTCGGTTCTTAATCAAAACACGATGTAATGTAGTCAAAACGAGTCTTTTAACAAGGTCACAACTGGAAGGTTAATCTCAAAGAGAACACAAAGGTCATTTCGGATTTAAAAGGTTAAGGAAGAATAAAGATATGACAATATTATTGAAATGGACAAACAGTAAAGTTTTTGAACCGGAAAATGGTTTACTCGTAATCATCATTCAGACCATTCATATGTTAGCACCCAAATGCGCGACATATAATGGTAGACCAACCTTTGCTAATCCAAGGTACCTCAAGAAAGCTCAATCTGAGAAGCCCTGTTTGTATGAGATCCCATTTGATACTTCTGATCCTGCAAACAGATTTGCCCCCCCCTGATAGGAAGAGACCACGACCTCTTGATAAACGAGAGTAGATCAAATTGAATAAAAAGATTATGTTAAACCATATGATACACAAAAAAAAATCGTCTTTATGAAATTTTCAAAGGACCCTCACTGGAGTATCTGTTATCAGTATACGCCCAGAAAGAAGTAAGTAAGACAATGTGGAGAAAAACCGATTGTAGAACAAAACCAAACATTGCTAAAAACGTTTGCCTTTCTACCGTTCAAAATCCATTAGTAAAAGTAAAGAATACAAGTTTTAACGAAAGACATTTAACATCAATCAATTTAGGGAAATTTTGATCAAAACTTTGTAAACGTTTATTGATACTAGTGATTACTACCTCATGCCAACTGCTCCATGATATGAACTTTTGATAAAAACCCTTTCTAATGCCTCTTTCCATAAAATCACAAAATGATAAGCTTTCCGTTTTGAACATACTTAAAACGAAATGCAATGAAAGATTTTAGTACGATAAATCCCTTAGAAAAAGAGATTGACCGAACTTGAATATGAGAAGGCTATTTTTCAACTAATAAGATCACTGTTCTTAAGAGATGTGTGTCTAAAGATGTTAGATGTTCATATTTGCATTCTTTGTCTGAATTAAATGGTCATACTGAATTGCAATGCATGGTAACTTCATAAAGTCAAGAATGTGAATGTCTTGCACAAAAGCTGTCAAAACAAACTGAATCTGTTAATAACGAAGTTCATAATAAGCTTTTAAAAAGTTTTTCTAAACTTGAAAAACACTTGATTTCTCTTGAACTCTCTTTACAACATTGTAAAGAACAGATGAAAAATAAACCCAGGTTTGCAAGAAAATGCTTCAAATGTATTTCGAAAAGAGAACGTGAACATAACATAAATACAAGATTTGAAAGCCAAATGCCAGACAAGAACATTGTGATAAAATGAGTTAAAGAAACTCATCTCTGTAACAAAAGGAAAGTCTGTGGTATCTCAGTTTGATAAACCATTCTGTTGGTTCGACAACCAAATGCACAACGATTCCAAACATCAGTTTTAGGAACACCGACTACCTTTTTCAAATTACTCCTGAAATGAAAGTTTTCAAACAAAAAAGTCGGTTAATAAAACTAATGTGTCGGATGGTTTATTTAAACCAGTCACTCAACAGAATTTGCCTCAGAAGAGAAACCAAGCGATTCGAAACACAAATGTGCTTAAACCAGGAATGTTTAGAATTGCCTCCAACACAACACAAAATAGAACAACACAGTTGCCTCATGCTTCTAGGAATACTAATCCTCACAATGCCTAAATCTTCAGGGAGTAATTCTCACTACTATTGTTAGCAGACCACATCTAAGTGCTATCAAGTTAAAGATAAGGTCGTGCCAAAACAATAGTCATGTGAATTTTCAAAAGAAGGAAGTAGAAGACCATCAAGGATTTTTAGTATTCCAAGAAAACAAAGTCTTGTTAAACTGCTTATAATGACAATCAGACTCTAGAACTTCGAATGTAAATGTTTGTTTAGTGCTGGAATGTGAAAATTGTGTGTTTAATTCTAACATGATGCTGTGGTTTCTAGAGACTTGAAAAACATGATGCTAGGACAAAGAAGCCTAATGTAGTCTATTAGTGCTAGTAAACCAAAAGAAAAGCGAACCAAATCTGTTGCAACACCCCATAAGAAAACAGATTGCATCATATACACTATCAGAAATCCAAGAGTCTACTATATAAAGTGTATGAGATACAAATCAGGAATGGAATGGTGGATAGCTAAGAGATGTCATCAGTTATACATGTACACAAACCACTAGGAACCAAAAAGGATAGATCCTATGATTAGAAAGATGATGAATCAACAGAGTATTTATCCCACTATAGACAATTGTCTCTAGGATAACTAATAGTCTTGAAGATATCAAATTCCTTATGATCCAATCTGTCCAATCCATCGTCCCTAATTTCACTGCAGATTGAACAACTCAACCTATTCAATTGTTGACTCTGTATCCCCCAGCACAAAGCACATGACTGGCAATCTCAAGCTTTGTGTAATTTTTGTGAGAAATTTGGTTACTTGTTCGTTTCGGAAATGATCACAGTTTGCTCCATATTATTGGTTATAGAGAATCTGATTCAAGGGGAAAAAAAAAAAAATTAACGATCAAACGGGTTTTATTACGTCGAAGGCCTCAATCACAATCTTTTCTCGGTTGGTCAATTCTGTGATGCTGATTTGGAGGTTGCTTTTAGGAAATCTACATGTTTTGTGAGAGATCTTCAGGGAAACGATTTACTAACTGGTAGTCGTGGATCTGATCTCTACACAATATCTCTTCAAGAAACAACTTCATCACTCCCACCCCCAATCCAATCTGTTTCATGGCTAAAGACTTCACCAACTCAAGCATGGAAATGCACGAAGACTTTCTATCATAAATTCAGATTACATCACCTTACTCTCAAAGAAATATGTTGGACAGGCTTACCTAAGTTGACATATGTCAAGGAACAACTTGTTTCACGTCTGTGAAATGATAAAGCAAAAGAAAGCTCTTTAAAGTCAAAAGCTGTTCCCAGTACCAAAAGGAAGCTGAATTTGCTCACATGGACTTTTTGGTCCAATGCGCGTTGCAATTATAAATTGGAAGAAGTATATTCTGGTGATTGTTGATGACTAATTCAGATAACACTTGGACTCTTTTCACGATCCAAGGATGAAACACCAGAATCCTCAAAGACTTCTCACGATGATTCAACGCAATCTTCAAGCTCAAGTTATTACTGTCCGTACTGACAGAGGCACGGAATTCTTGAACAAGACACTCCATGCTTATTTCAAAGAAGAAGGCATTGAACATCAAACATCCACTCCTCGAACACCTGAACAAACAGCGTTGTCGAAAGACGAACCGTACTCTTGTTGAGCTGCACGAACGATCCCTTTCCATCTTCTAAGCTCCAATATCATTTGGGCTGAAGCAGTTGCAGACCGCATGTTATACTCAGAACAGATCAATCCTCAAGTCCACTCATGGAAGACGGTCAAAAACTCGTCATAAATGACAAACCTTCAATAAAACATCCTTCAACATCTTTGTTGCATTTGTTACATAACTAGAGATGGGGGAAAATCTGTATAAGATAAAGAAAAAGGGGATCCATCTGTCATGGTGTGATATTCTACTCATCGAATGGATATCGCATTTTACAACAGAGAACACGCTAATAGTTGAGTCCATACATATCAGTTTGATGAAATCAAAGAAATGATGTCTGATCACAACAGTTCAGACCTTTACCAACGACAACATATGATCTTTGAAAAGCTCACTTAAGGCTCGTTCCTCAAGACAAAAGGCGTCAGACTATGACAACTCTGACCCCGTGCCCCCAAGACAAAATGTTGTTCCTACAGCAGAAAAGACAGATTCGTCACAACAAGGGTTAGAATTTCTCTTCAGTCCTTTACTTGAAGAATATTACAATCCAACACACGGTCAAGCTGAGGAAACAACAATGATCAAGCACCGAATGCATCGTTTCAAGAAGCTAATTTGTCATCCTTTTGTAACGCCGGAACAATAAGACTGTTTTATTGGGTGAGATCTTCCTCACGCAACATTGAAAATACCGATGTGCCAATCCATATCACCACAAAGCCATGATTTCCGAATGACCAGAGATCATCCATTAACAAGTTCGTGGAAATCCAACCATGCCAGTTCAAACAAGACGACAGCTTGCCACAGATCCTGAAATGTGTATGTTCGCACTCACGGTGAGTATTGTTGAACCAAAGAACATTAAGGAGGCAATGGCTGATTCTGCATGGATCGAAGCAATGCAGGATGAACTTCATCAGTTCGACAGACTAAAAGTCTGGGAACTAGTCGACAAACCATTTGGCAAGATGATTATAAAGCTAAAGTGGTTATGGAAGAACAAAAAGGATGAAGATCAGACTGTAATTCGCAACAAAGCACGACTTGTAGCTAAAGGTTATGCTCAGGAAGAGGGTATTGATTTTGAAGAATCATTTGCTCCAGTTGCTCGCTTGGAAGCAGTTCGAGATTTTCGTTGCCCACGCAGCACACAAGTCTTTTCCAATCTATCAGATGGACGTAAAAACGGCATTTCTTAATGGTCCACTGAAGGAGGAGGTTTATGTTGCTCAGCCAGAAGGGTTCGTTGATCCAGATCATCCAGAAAAAGTCTACCTTCTAAGGAAAGCTTTGTATGGATTAAAGCAAGCTCCAAGAGCCTGGTACGATGAACTAAAACCTTCCTGTGCCCAATGATTTTCATAAAGGTACAATTGACCAACTTTATTACGATAAAATACTGGGAGGATATTCTACTTGTGCAGATTTACGTTGATGACATAATTTTTGGTATCGACAAATCCTAATATTCCAAAACTTTAAAATTAATGCACAGTAGATTTTGAAATGTCCATTAATGGGGGAGATTAAGTTCTTTTTAGGACTTCCAGATCCACCAGTCCCCAAAGGTATTTTTATCAATAAGGCCAAGTACGCTTTAGAAAATTCTTAAAAAGCAATAATAAGAGACAATTGTCACTCCATTGGTACACCATTGGCTACCAAAACCCAAACTAGATGAGTGGAGAACCCGTAGACCATTTTCTGATTTTGTATTTTCTTTTTGAAGTTTTATATTTTTGTATTTTGCTTTTCTCAAAAATATGTACATGGTATAATTGTGCACGTTATCAAGCACGACCAACTCAAAAGCACCTCAAGGAGGTTAAAAGAATCTTTAAATACCTAAAGGGTACCATTAACATGGGACTCTGGTATCCAAAGGATTCTGGCTTTGAACTAACAGCATTTTCAGACGCTGATCATGCCGGATGCATTGATACTCGAAAAAGCACTTCTGGAGGGATACAGTTCCTTGGTGATAAGCTTGTAAGTTGGATGTCAAAGAAACAAAACTGCACTGCAATGTCTTCAGCAGAGGCAGAGTACGTGGCGTTATCTGCAAGTTGTGCTCAAGTTATGTGGATGAGGACACAACTTCAAGATTATGGCTTCAACTACAACAAAATACCATTGTATTGCGACTCTCAGTCAGCCATAGCAATCTCATGCAACCCCGTACAACATTCGCGAACAAAGCACATCCATACTCGGTATCACTTCATAAAGGAACAGGTTGAAAATGGTATAATTGAATTATATTTTGTCAGAACTGAATACCAATTAGCTGACATGTTTACGAAAGCCCTTCCTGAGGATCGGTTTAAGTATCTTGTCAGAAGGATTGGTATGAGATGTTTGACTCCAGCGGAACTGGAGGTTCTGACAAATGAGTCTGCTTGATATCATCATCAAACATCACCATGTACATATTTTTGAGAAAAGAAAAATACAAAAATATAAAACTTCAAAAAGAAAATACAAAATCAGAAAAACAGAAAATTTACAAAAAGATTCTTCTCGACATGTCTCTTGGAATCGATAACATTTACGTGCTTAGAAATGTCGATTAACATTGACACGGGTGTGTAAATGAAGTTCGAGCGAGAGTTGCAAATAGTTTCAAAACATGTCATTTCTAATTTTCTAAATGGCTTATGTGCAAATGTCAGTACATAACCCGGACTTCAAATAAAGGAAGGTTTATAACTTATCCTCACAACGAGAAAATTAACGTTTCTCGGTCTTGAGCTGTTCTTACAAGACATTCAATGTTTTTAGCTCAAGAAAAAGGATAGTGTACGTTTCAGTGCGCTTACCCTTACCGTTAGAAGAGAAGTCCTCTAACATCTGGTTTTTCAAAAAGTTGAACACAATTTTTCAAGAATTTCTCGATGACAATTCATAATCTTTCAAAATTGTGTGTTCAACACTCCAACCCTCACAATGTTTTCAAAAGACAACAATTTTTCAATTGGTCCTATTCTTGAGGGGGAGTTTTTCGAAAAACAACGTTTTAATGTTCTTGGATACATCAACAACGACAACTCTTATGTATTCAAAACATTATCAAAATGTTCCAAACCATCATGCTGATAATATTTTCTCCCAAAGTATTTTTCAAGACTTCATTTTAATCACAAGGTATTTTCAAAAAACTAAGTGTCTATTATTTAAAATAAGGGGAGAAAATGTAATTAAAATATGATCTATTCGACTCAATGTGCTGAACAGAAAGAAAAGGTTTTATGGTTTGATCTTATACCAACAATATCTATTTTCATGACGATTATGATGTCATAATGGGTGGTTAGGATTAGGAATCAATCCTATGATCCAAACCGAACCGGAGGATCTACCCAAGGATATCAAAGTTAGAAATAGCAGTCCTTAGTCCGGCCCCCCCCCCCACCCCCCTATGATTGGAGATGAAAAATTTGGTAATTTTATTGGAATAATGCCGACTAAGATTGAGTTAACACTGGAACAATCACAACAAGGTGTTAGTAATGACGTCTTGGTAAGCATTGAAGGCGTTGAAGAATGAAAAAGAAATGTATGGATAAAGGGTCTAAAGAAAGAAGCCCTCCACACAACTTAAGGCAGAAACCGGGTCAATACATATGCTGTCAGAATCACAAGTTGATTGCTGACATTGAAAACGACATCATGGACCCAGTGATGCAATGCACAACCCTTCTCAGCCATTCGGGTTTCTCTTAACAGAAACTTGTCTCATTTGTCACGGAGATACACACGTTATCTATTGACATCTCACTCTGAGATTGTTGATATTGAATAGGTGGCAATATGCTCCAGCCTCCGAGTACTAAAACCAAAATGCACTAATCGAGTCTAGAGCCAAGAGATCAATCAAAATCTCGTTAGGACACATTCCATTTCAAACACTACTGAACATCTTCAAGTTCACAAGTGATATCAAAGAGTCCTACGCTAATTTATCAGATGATATTTGCCTTGAAACATCCGAGTGATACTAATGTATTCACAATGAAGATGGAAATCCTGCTTGAGCCAGCATCAAACAAGCTCTTGGTAGGTGACTTGCGAGATTCTATATGAATCAAACTTGTGACAACTGGATATCGATTTGGTCCAGTAAATGAATTAACGGTTGATGAATTTTGATAAAAACATGACACTCTCGATGTGTTACAAAAACTCTTTAACGAGTGACACGTCGATTGATTTTCAAATCAATTTTCTCGTTTATCACTAACGTAAAACCTGCAGGTCAAATATGGTGGTAACGTCAACCTCAATACCATTACAAATGCTCAAAATCTACGAAGAATACTATCTGAAAAGCTCAAGATTTATAAGACAAAGACTTCCGCAAACTTGAAATAAAGCTTCAGTTAATGCAATAGTTATGAGCATGTTGGTCAAGACACAAATCGCAGATAGGACCTTAGCCGATCGAAAGCATGAAGGAACAAGCTTACACGAAGACAAAGACAAGAACACTCGAGCTTAAACGACAAAAGCCAATCTCACTGATCTCATGAAGGAGTGTATCAATGGAATCACATTCGGGGAGATTGTTAGCCTCAATTTTATTGATGTCAATAAAGGAAGCTCGTGCCGTGTTCAAGACCTCACTTCGCGGGGAGATTGTTAGCCTCAATTTATTGAGTCGAAAACAAGGAAGTCGGTCACTCAACGGACTGGAACCTTCGGTCTTTAATTAGTTAATGTTGTAATAGGATAATATCGGGAATCGGGCTCGATAGATAATCTAATATTGTATATGTTTTGGGTTTAATCCCAAGCAAAACCCGAGCCCGGGTCCTAGTTAAATATCCCGCGCGTCACTTTTAAGTGTCGGGGTATATAAGGAACTTTTCCACTTGGAAAAGTTAGTTGTTCATTTCTAAATAATTCCATTTTCCATATTCTCTCATCTCTCTCTCTCTCTTCTTTCTCTTTCTAGAACAACTCCTCTCTTTCTCATTTCTAGTTCTTGATCCGTGATTGATTGTATGAAGTGAAGAGTTAATCGGGATCCTACAGGTTTATCTTGTTTGGTTACCTTGGGTTTGGTTGATTTTGTAGGTTTTGGTGCAGGAGAGTTAGGATCACTAACTTTTTCACCAGCAAGATATCTTTGATGCTTGGCTACTTTCTCCAGATAAGCATCGTAGTAATCTACTCCTCGAATGTCATCAGTGATGAGCTCATTCGGAATAGGCATCCCAAAGACTTCCCTTTTGGTTCCCTTAGCACTAAATTTGAGATATCCCATAATAGGTTCTTTAGTAGGCAAATGAAGGGGTGACTTTGGTCTTGGATGGAACTTGTGCTTGTGTTGCAGATGAAAGATAATCAGTTTGGTGAACCTCACACTTGGGATCATAATGAGAGTGGCTTTATTCTTTCCCTGAGTATGTTGTGCCAGATTCTTTTTGTCTTCCGTGAAAGTATGGATGGATTGAGTGAATTCTTCTTACATTCTTTCCGCATAATCGATATGAGCTCGATTGATGATGCCCCAAAGAATCTGCAGCACTGGAGCTCTTGGCTTTTCAAACCCATAAGTCTTTCCCATAAGGCACAGATTAATGATTGTCATGAGTGCTCTCCATGGTTGGAACATGTCATTAGTTACGACATTTGATAAGTGTTTGACTTCTTTTGGATAACCCAGATCGTTGACAAAGTTGATAAGAGTCATCTGAGTTTGAGGGGAAGAAAAAGCCTTGTTATTGTTGACTGGCGTGATCTGAAGAGCATCTCTGAGTGTGTCTTTAGTGAGGTTGAACCATTGATCATCCAGTTGACACTTGTAACCCCCGTCGGTTCCGTCATAGCAAATAGTATCCCAGAACTGCTGAATATAGATAGCTGGTATTGTTGAAGAGGCGGTAAACGCTCTGAAGATGTTGGTATGCTTCAGAATGTCCACCACAATCTTGTAGATTGGGTTGCTTTGTGACTTTTCAGCATCCAGATAATAGTTGCTTTTCCCTATTGGCACCCATCTAATACGAGGCAATATTTGTTCATCAGTGCGAGTGGGTGGTGCCACAGCAGGTGCTTGTTCAACCGGAGCATTAACATCAGCCATTATATCTGCACGGTCAGATTCACAGAACGATGGGCATACAGATAGGAGGTGTTAGATGTGAGCAATTGCTCCGGAGTTAATCAGTTATGGATTATATCTAGGAAAAGGACACCTAGATCATATTATGGTGAAGGTCAATAATTGAAGACAACTCTTGAGGCAACGGAAGTTGACTCTTGTAAGAGAAGACTTAACACAATGACTAAACCACAAGACCCGATAACAATTTACAAGCAATGAGAGACAAAACGCAAGGGATACGTTACAATAGGCAAAACGCAATCAAAGGAATACTCAGGATTCAAAATGCAATGCAACAAAACGCAATGATTATTTTATTAGAAACCTAGTCAAAACGCAGTATAAGCAAAACGCAACCATTTAAGAAATTTTCGAAATAGAGGTTTTACTATTTAAATATTTTAAGTGTCTTCTATACAAAACGCAATGACTGCGTTTTGTTCCTGTTAATATTTAATACTCAAAACGCAATAGCATATCAGAGGACAAAACGCAACAAGGATCATACAGACAAAACGCAATCAAGAATTCTACAAGCAAAACGCAACCAAGTTTTCCTTATCAAATCGCAACCAACAACAGTCAAGCAAAACGCAACGAAGAATTTCTAAGCAAACCTCAACCAAGAAATCCTAACCAAAACGCAACAAGAGTCTGAGCAAAACGCAATCAGGGATATCACTCAAAACGCAACCTAGGATATTTAAGCAAATCGCAACCTAGAAATCCTCAACAAAACGCAACCAAGAAATCCTAAGCAAAACGCAAACAAGAATTCCTAAGCAAAATGCAACCAAGATTTCCTAATCAAAACGCAACCAAGAATTCCTAAGCAAAACGCAACCAAGAATGCTTTTATACTCAGATTCTAACTTACAGATCAGGGGTTCAAATACTTAGGCGCCTCTTGACTTACGATCTACAATGCTTACTAAACTTATTAACACCACCACGGGTTCACCACTCATAACTTTCTAACTCTATTTTGACTTAAAAAGTCAATCCTAAATGCGAAAATCTCAAGGATTATAATTTAGTAATTGGGGAAACTAACATAACATCAACGAGGCATCATTTGGGTACACTAGTGCTATCCCAACAATCTAAACACATTTACAAACACTCACCTAGTTTTTGATGATGATTAGTCATGAAAATCTACATAACACGAGATTTCTAAGCTACGGCGTTATAGATATAACATATTAAAATGATGTCGAGCTAAAACCAAGAATTACCTAAGCGAAGAATCACACAAATGATTTCAGGAAGGCAAATCGCAACTGTGGTTATGTTTTGAGTATGAGAGAGAAATATAAAAGTTTGACTAGGTTTGACTGGATTTGAGAGTTTTGACCAAGTCAAAACGCAGTGACCTTTTATACTTAATCATAAGTTTCAGTTAATGGCATATTTGGTCCCTCACTTTCTATACCTAGGAACATCTTTCATCAATTGACAGAATTGGCCCTTGGACTTCAAGTTTAATGTCCCATTTTGGTATTATACTTGTTAAGGATGTTTCCAAGTTGCAATATTGACACTAATGGTCCTTTAAGATGTGAAAGACTCAAAAGCAATTAGCAATTAACACGTAAGACCATATTCTTGCACATAACAGACAACTTTGGCCATTTGAGTTAAAACAAGTTTAACTCCCCCTCACGAAGTAACCCCATTTGATCCAAAATCTTTCAACCTTATTTGTTCAATGAATTAAGATGCCCGTTAAATGTCATAAATTTTGAAAAATGCTCTCCCCCTCAATCAATGACCCGTTTTCTATTGAAAGAGCTGTAGTCATTGATTGAGTATCAAATATTTATGAAAACACAAGTCTGATAGATTTTCCCCAATAAGATTAAACCACCATGTGACATCCAAATAATTTTCTAAAGAATCATAGACTGAAAAATTATAAGGATAAAAGAAGACTTTTCTTCCTAATTAAGAAATAATGCACTGAAGCGTACATTAGATCGAGGATGCACGGATATAAAGTAATCCATGTCCGGGAGAACTTAATCACCCGTTGTTAGGAACAACCATCTTTTTGGCGACGAGCTTCCTCATTTTGAAAACCGGGTTGCAGTCTGAAATAACTGCAAGCCATTTAGACATGTTTTGAAAAGTTTGAACTTCCGTTCGAGATTCATTTAAAGGCCTGTGTCATTATTGAATGACATTTCTAGGTCCGTAAATGTTATCGATAAATGGAAGACATGTCTTGGAAAATATTTATTTATTTATTTATTAATTATTTTTTTTATTTTTTTTTAGAGTTTATATTTTTTGATTTTTATGGATTTTTGTGGGTTTTATATTTTTGTATTTTCTTTTTGATGATGAATATGTACATATTTACATAGGATACTTGAAGCAAATACGTTACTCATCCTTATCATCCTGAAGACGTTTGAGTGTCTCTGGCTTCATACTCTTCATGCCAAGCCGCGGGAGAATGAATTCAAATCGTTCTCTGGGCAGTGCCTTAGTGAATATATCCGCCAGTTGATACTCTGTCCTCACGAAATACAACTCAACCACTCCCTTCTCTATTTGGTCGCTGATGAAATGATGTCGGATGTCGATGTGTTTAGACCTGGAGTGCTGGACGTTGTTGCAGCATAGAGTTATGGCACTCTTGTTGTCACAATACAGAGGGATGTGATTGTATGCAAAGCCATAATCCGATAATTGAGACCGCATCCATAGGATTTGGGCACAGCAACCAGACATCGCGATGTATTCAGCCTCTGTAGACGAGATGGACGTGCTAGTTTGTTTCTTTGATGACCAGCTAACTAACTTATCACCAAGGAACTGAGCACTACCAGATGTGCTTCTTCGAGTGTCTTGACAACCTGCATGATCTGCGTCTGCGTATGCTGTTAGTGCCATGGCGGTGTCTTTCGGATACTAAAGACCCATATTTATGGTTCCTTGGAGATACCGAAAGACCCGTTTAACTGCTTCAAGGTGCTTTTTAGTGGGCTTAGATTGATATCTAGCACACATGCACACAGCAAAAACAAGGTCAGGTCTACTGGCTGTGAGATACATCAGGGATCCAATCATACTGCGATATTGGGTCTGGTCAACAGGGATCCCTGAGAGGTCCTCATCCAGTTTTGTTCGCTCCACCATGGGAGTGTCAACAAGGTCACTTTTATGAAGATCAAATTTCTTTAAAATCTCATTAGCGTATTTAGATTGATTTATAAAAATGCCTCTAGGATTCTGAGAAATTTGTAAGCCTAAGAAAAAAGATATTTGACCCATCATCGACATTTGAAATTTAGAGATCATTTCATTTGAAAAACGGTCACAGTCTTTGGGGTCGGTCGAGGCAAATATGATATCATCAACAATAATTTGAACATGAAGAGTGTGTTTGTCTGTTTTCTGAATGAACAAGGTTGGATCGACTACACCCTTGGAGAATCCTTGTGCCAGAAGAAACTTCGACAAAGTGTCATACCACGCCCGGGGTGCCTGCTTTAACCTATAAAGAGCTTTCTTCAGACGGTAGACATGATGTGGACTATCTGGGTCAACGAAGCCTTCTGGTTGGCTCATATAGACTTCTTCTTTAAGCTCACCATTTAAGAATGCAGTTTTCACGTCTATTTGATAAACTGTCATGTTTTTGCTGGCAGCATTGGCAAGAAATATTCTGATAGCTTCAAGTCTGGCGACCGGGGCGAAGGATTCTTCAAAATCAAGACCTTCTTCTTGACGATATCCTTTCGCCATAAGACGTGCCTTGTTTTTCAACACGTCACCATACTCGTCAAGTTTCACCTTATAAATCCACTTGAGAGCAATAATCATTGCACAGTCTGGAGGTGGCACTAATTCCCATACGTCCAGTCGATCAAATTCATGGATTTCATCTTGCATGGCTTGAAACCAGCAGTCTTCAGTAACAGCAGATTTGAAGTTTTTTGGTTCGACTTTGGACAGTACTGAATTGTAGAAGCACCACAGAGCATCTGTAGCAAGCTGTTTCCGAGTGGATACCGGTCGAGAAGGGTTCCCAATAATATTATCAAGAGGATGAGAGTCGGTCCATTTGCGGAGATGTTCATGAGGTTGAGTGGATTGGTTGGGTGTAGTAATCGTGAGAGTCCCAGAAGATGATGCTTCAGAGTTCGGGTCTGGGGCGAACACATTAACAAATGGTTCGTGCTCAGTTGCAGCAAACGGATTTACTTCAAAAGAATGCTCAGTTGCAACACCGTGATGTACCGAAGATGATTGATGAGCCGAGGATGATGGTGAATGACTGCCTGATGGTGCATCGTGATCAAAGGAGATAGATACTGATGGACCGGTTGGAATGACCGGGGGTGGAACTGCGGGGACATGAGGCATCTGATGATCACCCGTTGGAGTCTCAAAATATTCATCAAACATCGGTTGAAACAGCAGCTCCAAATCTTTATTGGTGGGAGGTACATACGGAATAGCAGGAGCAGAATTAGGTACGAGCCCTGAACTTATAGGTCCAGGCGTCAAAAGGTTAGGATTGGGTCCTGAACTGGAGTGTACAGGAGCCGTTTGCTCAGTCAGCTCATCGAATGTAACGTGAATAGTTTCCATTATTTGTCGGGTCCGTTTGTTGTAGATTCTGTAACCCTTCCTGTTTGGTGCGTAACCAACAAAGAACCCAATGTCTGCTTTAGCTTTCAATTTGCCAAGATCTTCGCTGTCGTTTGTTGGGTAGCAGAGAGCCCCAAATATACGTAGGAAAGAGAGATCCGGTTTCTTGTCATGCACTAGTTCATATGGGGTTTTGTTGTGAAGAGTATGTATAAGGGATCGGTTTTGGGTGTAACAGGCAGTAGCCACAGCTTCTGCCCAAAGAAACAAGGGAGCCTTGGAGAATATCAGCATTGTCCGAGCAGCTTCAACAAGAGTGCGATTCCTTCGTTCAACAACGCCATTCTGCTGAGGAGTTCTCGGAACGGTCTTCTCGTGGGTAATGCCAACGCTTTCATAGTAATCTGTCAAATTTTTATTAACGAATTCGGTGCCATTATCAGTCCGCACGAACCGGACAGTTTTGTTGAGACCGACTTGAAGTTGTTTTAACAGATTGATTACAAAAACGGGAGTCTCATCCTTGGATCTCAAAAACTTCACCCATGTAAACCTGGAGTAGTCATCGACTATTACCAAAATGTATTTCTTCCCATTTATACTCTGCACTCTTAGCGGTCCACATAAATCCATGTGAAGGGTGTGTAAAACTTCCGTAATGGTGTTAATCGTCTTGGGTTTGTGGGTAGCTTTCCTGCTCTTTCCAAGTTGACATGCCGAACACAAATGATCCTTTTCAAACTTCAACCGAGGTAAACCTCTAACAAGATCTTTACGAGCTAGATCATTGAGAGTGCCAAAGTTTAAGTGATTCAGGCGACGATGCCATAACCAGGATTTGTTCTTGGAGGCTTTAGACAGTAAGCAAATGGGAGAGGACCTCATCATATCTTCAACAGAAATGGTGTATAAGTTCGTACCACGACTTCCTTTAATAAGGTCGACACCATCTAAGTCTCGGACGAAGCATGTGTGCTTTCTGAAGGCAACTTCAAGATCTGAATCACAAAATTGACCGACAGAGAAAAGGTTGTGTCCAAGTCCTTCTACATAGTATACCCTGGAAATTACACTGTCACCAATGACATAATCCCCATATCCCATAATTGCACCAAAATGGTCGTTTCCGAATCGAACAGTCCCAATAAACTTTTTCACGAAATTCCTGAGCCGTGAGCGATCTCCAGTCATATGTTTTGAGCAGCCTGAGTCCAAATACCAGAGAACGATCTGTACAACCTGCATTTGAACAAAGGCGAAAATGGAGATTTGGATACATTAGATCCCCAATTGCAATTGGGGTCCGGTTGGTTAGTGCGCGCAAGGTTATACGCAACAGGGGCAATAGTTTCTTGTGGATTAGCTGGCAAACAGTCACTCTTAAGAGCAGTAGACCTAACTAGAAGGCACTGTCTTCCTAACGGGAGAAGTCTACCAGTGGGCTTCCATTGTTTTGTAGGCAAGACCTTAGGTGGAGTATTCCTAGTTAAAGGCCACTGATCTCCTAAAGGTAATATTCTGCCAGTGGGTCGCCACTGATGGCCGATGGTGGTAAACAATTTCCCTGTGGCCTTCTAAGCTTGCTTAACTTGCTTAACCCGCCACACTTTAGTGGCAGAGGATTATTTCACACACATTTCAGAACGCACAACACATTGATCATGATTAACAGAAATTAAGCATTTGTTACAAGTTTTGCAAGAAGTATTAGAATTCGAATTAATTATAGTACGCTTATAGCTAATACTATAATCAACACGATTCTTATGTTTCTCATTCGACTTATTTATCCTAGAGTGGGCTTCTACTTGTTTCAAGGCACTTTTAGCTGGCAGGGTCCTATCTTTCTTTGTATTGCTCCTAGGCTTTGACCTGCTAGCTGCTGAGGCACCTTTTACTCCTGTAGAGGGAATTCCAGGAGCATTAGTCGAATTTATTTTCTGGTGCTCAACTTGTGGTGGTGTGTTATGAGTTGAGGTTTCACATGGTTCGACAAAAGTAACTCGCTTTTTCCTAAGTGAATTGGTAGAGGCATTCTGTTTATCGCGAGGGCTAAAGTCTTTAGGACACGTGCCTATTACATATTCTAACAGCTCCTGAGAGTGTTTAGTGTAACGGCAAGCAGATGCAAGAGAGGTATCCAATGGTCTTTTCACCTTAGCTTCCTCTACTATTTCACGAAGGGTTTCTACATTTTCCTTAAGGTGTTTGATATAGTGTAGATGCACTTCCCGATTCTTCTTGAGTTTAGGGGGAATTGGTTCAACATCTATAGGATATCTACCAGGAGCCAGCACTTTAGGTTTACTATCAGGTATAGTGACACATTTGGAATTATCTTTAAGTTGAGCCTTAAGGTTTTCAATTTCAGATAACAAAGAGTTGTTCTGGTCAGTGGTTTTGGCACGCGTTATCTTAATTGAATCATACAATTCCTTATAATGCTGCTTAACTTTTGCATTTTCTGCCCTAAAGAGTTCATTGAGATCGTGAAGGGCATTGAGCTTTGCAGTTAAATCTTTGTTCTGAGAAACTAAGGCCTTAAGGTCAGGAGTGGGATTTGCATCACTATTTTTCTCTGTTAAGTGAGAGATTTTCTCCTTTAATTCATGAATTGTATTGCCTCGACTTTGAATCTGTTCATTTACTTTCCCAATCATAAACAGTAAATCAAAAGAAGGATCATCCGAAGACGTCACTGGTTTTTTGTTTCCAAAACGTTCTTTGAGATTTTGATACTTTAATTGTAAGTTAAAGTGTTCAACTTCAAGTTTGGAGAAATGTTTTATCATTGAGTCATGATCATCATTTTGAATCTTGTTTCTCAGATTAAAATTTTCAGATTCAAGGTCGGCAATACGTTTCTGAGCAATAGTGAAAGCATCATGCATGTCAGAAAATCTAGACACATTTAATACAGAATCAGTTGCAGTATAAAACACATCTTTGGACAAGCATTCAGCAATTTAGTTCTCATTTGTAATGAGAAGGTTTTTCCGTTCAATCTCGCTACTCTTTAAATCTATCTCATTCTGGTCCACATCGGCTTCCAAATTTTCAAAAACTGCTTTCATTGCCCTAACTTCAGTGACTAGTGATTTTTGAACTTCGTCAAAATGTTCTTTGTGTAGATTGAAAAATGGAATTACTTTGGTTAAGTAACACCGTTTTTTTGTTCAAAACCCCTTTCCCCTTCAGTTATGCCCGTTGGTGTGATACGCTTTTTACAAGTTTTCTCAAAATCCCAAAATAGTTGAGTAATTACATACAGACCAATATTTACTTGACTTGTAGTTGGAAGCGTTCGAGGGACCAGATGGACCGGTGTATTGGGAGGATACACAGTCGCTGGTGGCAGGACAGGCAGGGGGTGGGGAATTGGCCTTTAGCTCTTCAGCCTTTCGTTTTGCTAGATCTAAGGACCAAAATACTTGCTCAGGTGTCAGTTGAGTCTGAGGGGTGAATGTTGCCATAAAATTTTCTTTTGAGTAGTTAGGAGGCGTAATGTTAACCCTCTTTTCCACACAGGCAGAGTCATTCATTTTCACATGCAGTTTATTCCTAGTAGCTTCAGCTAACTCTAGTTCTTCCTCAGACGATGGAACATTTACAGGCACATGATGAGTCTTAAGAAGTTCTTCACCATCATACAGTGCCGGTTGGGCCTTTTTGGCCTGTCTGAGGTGAAAAGGGTTCTGGGCACCTAGCGCAGTTTTAGTCCTTTGGTCATACACCTGAGCAGGATTTAACATCATATGGACAGTTTGAATGGATTGATCTTGTGAGTGAAGCTTATTCTCAAGTTTATCGTTAAGGTGTTTCAGATTGGAAAAATCAGTCAGGAATTTGGACTCTTTCTGTTTAAACTCAAGTTTCAAAGTCGCTACAGTTTCTTCAAATATCTTGTTGTTTTCCATAGTTGAATTAAGTTACAACTTGACAGAATGAAGTTCCTTTTTAAGATTTTCTTTTGTTTTATTAGGATTTTGAATAAGCATACGCATTTGATCATCCATTCGCTGTTCACGTTCAGTCAATTCAAACTTAGCACGTTGCTCATAAATGGCAACTTGTTCCTTGTAGATCTTAAGTTCATTGGCTATCGGGTCATGAGGAACGAACGCATCATTATCAGACGATACACATACATTATTTAGAGTGGAAGATGCACAACTTGGTACAACAGAAATATTATTGACCGACAAATATTGTTCATATGGAATAACATTGCTGTTACCCATATAGACACTAGTTGAGTCGATAACATTTGACTATTGTACTTCATTATCAATCTCATGTTCGTCCTGATTAGGAACAATATGATCAATAGCATTTTCCAGAGTGTGTACCTCAGATAAGATTGATGCATTAGATGGACCAACTTGTGGATTTGCTGACCCGACTGAGGACAAATTGGCCATGAATATAGTCTGAGGAGTAAGTTTATCATCAACATCTGAATCAAAAGCGTCACATTCATCTGCTTGGAAAATATTGTCCTCATTCATAGCTAAATCTTGGACTGGTTGATTATCCACATCTGCATCAAAGGTGTTTCCAAGTTCACCAGCCAGAAAGAGTAGTTCCTCTTCATCCAAAATACACAATTCTCTTAGGCTTGCATCAGCAGCATCTTGTCCTTGAAATAATCAGAATTCTGTGGACGCTTTGGCTGAGTACAGTTCCTTGCAATATGTCCAACTCCATTACAATTATAACACTTGACTAGTTTCCCTTGACCTGCATTGGCATTCCCAGCACTATTATGTGCTCCCCCATTTCCCGTTGTACCAGACAGAATGGAAAGGGCTGCCACTACTGCTTCTAGCTTAGATGCAGAGCAGGACAGTGGTAACAACAATAGGACCCAATCCATGGCAACACTTAATGAGTCAAATCCTTAGGGAACTGATTCAGGTAGTGGTCCCAGGTGCCAAGATACCATATTGGGGGGTGTAGATGCTCAAACTAGGTTTGAGACTACATCTAAACAGTCTAATGATCCACCTCTCTCAAGAGGTTACACACTTGGAAGTGGGGAGGACAGTATGAAACTATTGGAATTAATGGAACTTTGTACAAAATTGTTAGATTTGGTGAGCAAAAAGAAAAGAAAGATGTTATGAGTTAAAAAACAGAAGAGAGATGTGTGAATACACACAAAAAAGAGTGATTTTGTGAGCAAAAATAATTGAGAGATAAAGTAAGAACAAAAACAGAAAGAGAGCTTGTGAGAATCAAGATTGGTGATGGAAATACTTTTTGGAACATAATTAAGGTTAAACCTGGTGTCTTAACAGTTAATACTGCTACGCATTACTTAGTACTACTGGGCATTAGTTAGTACTGTTAGTCTAAAACTTAGTATTGTTGGGATTACTTAGTACTGGTAGGCTAATATTAGTACTGCCGTGTTACCATTAATACTATTTGGGGCATAACAAAATTTTCTTACTTAATTAATAGCCGTTGAGATATTTCCGCCAACAACTTCGCTTATAGGGGTCTATAATTTCTATATTTCTTGATCTTTCTTTCTCATATAAGTTTTCTTCGAGAAAAAGATTCAATTTTATTAAGTCCGGTCAAATCAAAAAAACCCTAAGTGCTCTCACACATAATCACATTACACCTGCAAGCTCACACACTCTCATAACTAACAAACTCATAACTTTAATCAAACTTTCTCTTCATCAAATGGCGAATTTGGCTTTCTGCGATAAGCACAACATGGTTGCCTACTTACAAAAGTCACCATTTTCCTTTCCCCTACAGTACAATCGGATTCGTTGTGATCATGATTCGTAATCAGTCCTATCGAGCATAGGAGGGCGGGTATCAGAACCGGCCGCTTAAATATTATCTGAATTACTGGACATGGTTGATTACTTGTATTATGATAAACTTTGGATCGGTACAATGATTAGTGATTGTATGTTAAAAGTGATGATTGTTTGTTGGATTAGGTGATATGTTGTTTGATTGTGATTTGGTTTGGTTGAAATAAGTTAACGTAATGAAGATAATGAAACTTAGGCAAAACGCAGTGAAGAAGCCTAGACAAAACGCAGTGAAGAAGCCTAGACAAAATGCAGTAAAGAATGAAATTTTTCCAGAGTTACTTTCTATCAAAACACAATATGGTCTTGAAGCAAAACGCAATGGAGGTCTTAAGCAAAATGCAGTGATATTGAAGCAAAACGCAGTGATAACTTAAAGAAAAACGCAATGAGGTCTAGAAGCAAAACGCAGCGAGGTCTTCAAGCAAAATGCAGTGAGGTCTTCAAGCAAAACGTAATGGAGGTCTTGAAGCAAAACGCAATGAGATTTTGAAGCAAAACGCAGTGAGATCTTCAAGCAAAACGCAGTGAGGTCTTCAAGTAGGCAAAACGCAACCTTCAATAACCAAAAATGTCTCAGAGAGGCAAAACGCAGTGAAGAAAAATACAAACTTTTTCACCTAAAAACTATCCTTTTGAACGTTTTTGCTTGGTTGTTTTTGTACAACTTGATCCTAGAAGGTTAGAACAACTATAAAAACACTAACTTTAACATCACAAACGTGAGAATCAAAGAGTGTCAAGAAAAAGACCATAAACCTTCAAAACCAAACTTTTGATCTAAACTAACCAAGAAAACGCACACACAATCTATCTAATCATCGCATGGGCTCTGATACCAATTGTAGTATATTGGATATCACAATACAAGCTTAGGAATGATGGGTTGGCCAAATTTGTAGAGAGAGTAAATGACTAGTTCTAGTGAGAGAAATACCTTTTAGTATGTGTATGATAAATTAAACAACCAACCCCTTCCCATGGCTAGAAAGGGGTATTTATACAAGAGTTTAGATGCCCCAAAGGGCTATGGTATGGGCTTACAAGTGGGTAAAAGACACGGCCCAGTACCATGAGTCATGCACTTACTATTAAACTACGAGCTATGATATTCTAGACAATACACGGGGTGACTGAGTCTTTTTCTTAAACCTAACAGCAACTAAGGTTCTTGCTGATGCAGCTAGAATAAGAAGGGGAGTTGAAAACGTTCATACTTATACTAGAAGAAGAACAGTTAGTACTGGCAGTGGATTGGTTAGTACTGCTGGTATGGATGGAGTTAGTACTGCTAGTGGACTGGTTAGTACTGCTGGTATGGCTGGAGTTAGTACTGCCAGTGGATTGGTTAGTACTGTTGGTATAACTCAAGAGGTTGAAATCAATATTCCTTCACCAGTAGCAACAAAGGATAAAGGAAAAGCTGTTATGCAAGAGTCTGAGCCACCAAAGAAGATCAAAAAGAGAGTTCAAATACAAATGAGTATTGATGAAGAATTAGCTCAGAAGTTGCATGAGGAAGAACAAGCCAGATTTAATGCTTAACAAGAAGTAAATTTTAATGAAGAACAAGAACAAGAACAATAAAGGCTTGATTATGAAGCAGCTGTAAGAATATAAGAAGAACTGGATGAATCAGAAAGGCAGAGAATGGCTCAAGTGCATCAAGCAACTCAGGGTTTTACAGATGCTAAATGGGATGATATATTGGCTAGAGTTGCAGCAGATGAAGATTTAGTTCAACAGTTACAAGAAGGTGAAAAGTATAATGAAGAAGATTTACCAAGAAAGCTGGTGGAACTTGTTAATCAAAGAAAGAAGTTCTTTTCTCAACAAAGAGCTGAAGCTAAGAGAAACAAGCCAACGACTCCTGCTCAACAAAAGGATTACATGTCAACTTACATCAAGAACCAAGAAGGAGGTTACTCTATCAAGAATTTGAAGTTACGTTCTTTTGAGCAGGTTAAAGAAATCTTTGAAACTACCATGAGGAGGGTATAATCTTTGGTGCCTATGGATTCTGAGTTAGAGGATAAGAGACTAAAAATAGCAGGTCAAGAAGGTTTAGAAGAGCCTGCTAAAAGACAAAAGATTAGAGAAGCTTCAGGGTCAGTTCAAGAATAATCAGATAAAGAACCAAAAGCAGATGAATTGTCTCAAGAACAGCTACAACAATTGATGATTATAGTTCCAGAAGAAGGAATGAATGTTAAAGATCTGCAAACCAAGTACCCAATCATTGACTGGGAAGTCTACTCTGAAGACACTATAAAGTTTTGGAAAATCATCAAAGTAGGAAATTACACAGAGGTATATTAGGTTTTTGAAGATATGCTCAAGAATTTTAACAGGGACGATCTAGTCAAACTATGGAGTCTAGTTTATGAAAGATTCAACTCAACAGAACTTACAGATGATAAAGCAAAAGAATTATGGGTTAAATTGAAGAGGTTATTTGAGCCAGATAAAAACGATAATCTATGGAAGATTCAAAGATATATGCATGATCCATTAACATGGAAGTTATATGATACCTGTGGTGTTCATCATGTGTCTACAGAGAGAGGACATGATATTTTTATGCTGTTTGAGAAAGATTATCCACTGACAAGAGCACTTATGACTTTGATGTTGTGTAACAAGCTAAGAGTGGATGAATATTCAGAGATGGCAAATGAGCTTTTAAGGAAAATCTTCATACTAGCAAACAAACCAAGACAGTAAGGTGTTTGTAAGCATCCTCTCAGCTAAAAAAAGTTTAATTCAAGAAACTTGATAATTTGGAGGTAAATCACAAGTTTAGGGGAGGATTATTGGGAATTAAGGGCTTCTACAAAGTTTATACTGCTGGTTCAACTTAGTACTGCCAAGTCAAAAAGTTTGTACTACTGAGATTATAATTACCAGTACTAACTGGTTAGTACTGCTAGAGTAAAAGTTAGTTCTGCCAGTACTAACTTAATATTGCTGAAGAGAACTTAACACTACTGCATAAAGATTAGTACTGATGAAGAGTTAAACGCATTTGGTGATATGTATGGACTAATTCTGTGTATATCTTATATAATTAAAAGATATGTTGATATCTTATAGAATTTTAGAGGATTTGTTGTTATCTTGTAAAAGACTCCTTGGTGTATAAAAGGAGATCCTAGGTTATGGCTTTAGATGTACCAAAAACGAGTCATTGTCATAACTTCAAGGTTGTAAACCCTAACACTATCAAAGAGTGTTCGTATTAATATATTGGAGCTTATTGTTTTGATTATATTTCTGTGTGTCAAACATATATTACTTTTATTCTTCTTAGTGGTATAAACTAGACTCCGCATAGTTTATATCATACACTTAAAGTTTTAGTCTTAGTACCTTTGGATTTATCCAAAGATACTATACCTTAAATCAAGCTAAGGAGTTTAAGATCTGTACCTTGGGATCAACAATCTGTGGCCAAGTCTTTTGCTTCCTTATGTTTCTCCAATACTTGACAAGGGGTATTGAAACTCATGGGTTCTTTTTCTTTTGATGGCAATTCATTGAGCAAGACAGTTGAGCACCTTTCGTTCGTTGTCTCCGTACAAGCTTCTTCAAGTCTGGATTTATTCGTTAGTAAACTCTTCAGATATTTAGCGTATTTTGGTATTTTCACCAAGGCTTCGATAAACGAAATACTAAGTTGTTTCAGATTCTTCAAAAAATTTCATTGCAGTGCTTCTTCTTTTTCTTTTCTCACCCAGTTTGGGAAAGGAACGGATGATTGTTGCGGTTTTACCAATGGTTGAGTAGTCCTTTCACGAATAATTGAATATTTATTTTTCTCAACATCATCATGTGGCTTTTCCTACACATCTTGTTCAAATCTGGGAGGTTCATTCTGGTTGATTACAATTTCATTAATTTCTTTACTACGAGTGGCTTCAGACGTAATCTTTCTGCCCCTAGTTGTCACTCCTTTGACTTTGTTTTTTGGAATTAAAACATTACTCACAACTTTTGACAATTCGTTTACCTCGATTTTTAGCTCACTTAATAAGCTGCTTTGTGTTTTTAACAAAAGCTCGTTGGTGGTTCTAAAATCTTTAATGAATATTTCTATATCCTCGTGTTCACGTCTACCTTCATTAATGAATTTAGCCAATATTTCTTCCATAGTTAACCTCTTCATAGGGTAATCGAACGGGTAAGGAGGCTCCCTGAAAACGGTACCTAAAAAGAAAGACTTAATTTGAAGTAAAACTATTCTTGAAAACTAAACTAGAAAGCTAATTAAAACTGCTGTTTTATCAGACAGTCGATACGTCGTATTCAGTAATCTGGATACACCGTATTGATGTTTGATGTCGAATACGCTGTATTCAAAGAAAATGGATATGCCGTATTCAATAAATAACAGCAGAGAGTAGACAAATAAAACTAATTTTATACTAAAAATACCAATAAAAACAAGAAATTAAACAATCGCACTCCCCGGCAGCGGCGCCAAAAACTTGATGTGTCGTCGTGTAGGTGTTATTTTATGTATTAAGTTTTACTATTTATTTTATGCCGACTATACCTAAAAACAACACTTTAACGGGCAGTGTACCCGGTCAGATGGAGTTTCGTGGTAAGTAGGGTGTCGATCACTGAGAGTGGAAGTTAACTCTTAAATCTACTAGTATTTTATCTATTTAGTTTTGATACTAATCTAACCTAATTATTCTAATTAAACCTAAACTAACACAAAGGGGGGTTTTCAGCCTGAGAGACTGGCACGAGTTTAGTTCTAATTATCCTAAGGTGATGGCAAATAACGTACACAAGTGATTAACAAAAGATAAGGAAGAGGTTAAATCTTAGGAAAAATGTATTAGCCATTGTAATCTAATAATATGCCTTGATTATCTATTCATGCAATAATTATATTAATTCGTTGGTGGTATATCATTCCAAAGTTAGGTGGATCTTCTCCCTAGACTCGAGGTTTGTCGCTAGTTAATCCTGTCACAATTAACCTAAACCCGCATAAAGCTTACATCGTTGATTATAATTTATCTAGGAAACTATATTGGTGGTTATATTGAATTCTAGCTCATAGAGGCTTTACCAACTTACTACTTAATAGAAATTCATATACTAGTAGTCCACGCCCACTTAACTACCTATGGAAATAGGATGTTATGTGTAATCCTAAGTCACCGGCTGAGTCTACCTATCCACTTAACCATAGATCAAAACAGGGTTTTCTATTGGTGATCCTATTAGTTTAGCTATATGAATAAGCATTAATGTTTCTATCCCGAACTCTTAGCCTACACCCAAACAACACCGAAGTTGCAGTGCATTCAATATGTAGGACTAGATCCAGTTGAATGATAGGAAAAACACATTATTAAGCACATAAACGGGTATGAAGTGATAAACATAATCAACATGCAACGAATAAAGAACAATCGATATAAAGACAAATCAAAACATTATATTATCATAAACATGGCTAATACCTAAAGGTATTAGCCGATAGTCATTGTAACAATACACGAAATTATAGATGAACGATTAAACATAATGCTAACCGAACGCGTATAGTAGAGTGTAGAGATTACAAGAGTTTTCCCATTGACCGGACCACTTTTTAGGACCTTCTTGGCTTCATTGATCTTTTGGAAATTAGACTTGGTGGTAAAAAGCATACCCTAAATCGTATTTATGATTTGGTATTTATAGACTCTAAAAATTGGTCGATATAGCATATTGGAACTCAATACGGCATATCAGGGTTTCTTAGCGTAGGCTCCAAGAATAAAATATTCCAAAATTCTTACACAGGAATTGGATACGCCATATCCGTTTTTGGATACGGCATATTGACCAATACGCTATATCTGATTTCTTGGATACGAAGTATTGACTAATACGGAGTATTGGGGTTTTTAGATACGGAGTATTGGCTTAAAATGTGATTTTCTTGATTTTTGACCAAAGTATCATTACGGCGTATCAATAGCGTATTCTTCAAAGTCAGGCAATGGTCTTGAGTTTTTCAAAGTCTTTAGATACGGCGTATGCTTCTAGAATGATACGGCATATTGATGTCAGAATCAGCGACTTTCTGAAACTCTTCGTTTAAGCTTCAAAACACGTCTTTTTTCTCCATCTTTTGCCAACTACTCGATAATTACTTCAAATAACAAATATAAACAATTAAGTACCAATTCTTGCAATAATTATACAAAATGGGTTATTTACATAGGATAAATGATGTTATAAAATAGACGTTATTTGATGTCATCAATAACCTTACTTGATTAAAACATGGATTCAATGTAGTATAGTAGGGTTTTGAGGCCCTAAAAATAACCTATAAAGCTGCTAGAATGACTAGGGTTCGTCTCCCTAGGTTTATACAAAATTACACACTTAAAACCCTAAAAACGGATTTATATTCATAGAGATATCGATGCGATGACGTCGCTTAGAAATCCTGACACCGTCGCCACGTAGATGATTCTAGATCCTCTTTAAGTCAGCCACAACCTAAATCCATCACGATATTCCTGACGCCGTCACTATATAGATCACGACGACATCACTTTATGCCTACGACGCCGTCTCTAGCCACTGTATGCATAAATCTTTAAGAGATTTGATGTAGGTTCGTAATCTTGTCCGTTTCTTCTCCAAATGAGCCCAAGTCAGGTATATTTCCTCCAAAAGCCATCCAAGTTCTAAAAACCTGAAAACAAACAATTAAGCACGTAATCTAGGCATATTTGCATGATTTAGGAGGTTAAATGACCCCGATATAGTGTATAAAATGACTCCTCATCAAATACGCCTACACTTAGGATTTGCTTGTCTTCAAGCAAATAGGCTTCTCTACCAAGACAATAGCAATATTATGGTCATTTAACCTACTCTTTAAAAGCATTTTACAACACAACCTTCTAGACCTCGTAATTAAAAGCACAAAAAGTATATACTAGCACCTCACATAAGTGTTTGGGATTATCTCTTTCACTCGGGTGTATAATAAATTATAGCATAATGTGGAAACAGAAAATCAACACTCATTACCTGTCATAGCATATAAATTACCATAGGCTTGGTAAAGGATCAAACCTCCACTGCTAGGCCCAAGCATTATTCATTACTATCTAAGAGGTCTTTTAAAGGGTTGTAGGTGTAAGATAACATTAATGGAAACGGAAACGGATGGGATACATTTGGGTGGTGACTTTGGGTGAATTTAGAGTGGAAGGGTTAGCTAATTATTTATAAGAATACACATTGGTTTGGTTGCTAAGCCAAAGACTCGGACAAAATATACAAACTCTATAAAACTCTACACCAATCTCTTTCTTTTTTTCTTTTCTTGACTCTAATATAAACATAAACATAAGCAAATGGCAGCCCATACATTTTTTTTTAACTTTTTTTATATACATTTTTTTTCGTACACTTTTGCCCTGCCATTGCTTAAACATATAATACATCATGGGGGTTTATAAATACACCCCTACACTTGAACTTTTACATACTCTATTATTTACAATATAACTAATGACCCGATTTGAGGTTGATCAAAATAACATGGAGCTTATTAAGCTTTATTGGGGGTAATAATTTACTTCTTCCTTAATTCTTCATAAGATGAATACTACCATGAATCCCAATCATCCCAAAATTGTATTTACAAGGATACGAACTTAGCAACCGTATACTCAAATAATTAACTTGGGTTAAAACAATAATGTACTAAAGGTGAGTACATACAAGGTAGGCTATGGCGATTTGGGTGTAACAATTGGTTTAAGGGTGACAATGCTCTTCATTAATAGTCTGGCTTAACCAAAAAATTAGGAGAACCATGAAAAAGGATAGGTTCGGAGGGTTGTACTAGGGGTATCCTACACTAAAAATGAGTGCATGGCAAGGGTGTGGGGTAGTTATATACTCGATGTGACTATAATAACAATTACAGGTTTAAAACATGGGTTAATCCTAGTGTCTCTTTTCTAGCAAATCCTAATACTTACTATGCGGTCTTGAGATGCATCACAAAAACAAGTTCTAGAATTTAATATACTACCGGTACACTCATATAATTTAATACCGATACCAATGCTCCATAAAAGGCGACAAAGACCATACGTACACATCCGTAACAACAGAATAGACACATATGACTACATTCAAACCTTAACTCGAGAAAGCTAAAGGTACAAATAATCTTGGGTATCAATAATGGGTACCTGAATTCCTAAAGATCTAAAGGCGAACCTCACATTTTTGGGTGGAATTTTGAGGGTTTTTGTGCTAGTCATACACATTCCTATCCATGAGACGCTATTAATAATCGGTTTTCGTCGACATGTGTCATAAAAAAATTTAAATTTTGGTTAAAATTACCTTTTTATCCTATGTTTCGATATATTACCCATCATTTTAAGGAACAAGTAAATGGCAAATGAAGGAATAGTTTCTAAGGCTTATTTTCCCCCTACACTTAAGTTGAACATTGTCCCCAATGTTCTATAGAAGTACCTGTAAAAACAAATAAAGGGATAAGAAAACAAGGAAAAGAAATTAGTACTCCCCTGGTTTGCTCAATAATGGAGAAGAAACATGCGATAACTGGTTAAATCGTCCTCCAAGAATTGTCCAATGAAACTTCCTAAGAACTTCCAAGCTTCTTCTCATCAAATATAACCTGTAATCAAATACAAAGACAACTAAACCAAGCATAAAATCAGCGGGATAGATATAAATATAATGAGAGTTTAGGGTTTTGACTCTATGAAAACATTAAAGATAGGATGAAAGTAATGATGTAATCATAGGTTTATTTAGGTTTACAAAAGAATTACAAATTTTAAATATTGCACATTTTATTTTTCATAAATACTTGAAAAAATTCAAATTTTTACATTACTGGAGACGCGACGCTGTCGGGTGTTAATCCCGACGCCGTCTCCAGGGTCTGTAAAAATTTCTTCTTCGTTTTTAATGAGAAATTTCCTGCACGCAATTTTATTAGTTAAATCTGAAGAAAGCACTGCATAAAAAACCTGGAATTAATCGTTACAATCATATGACTAGAAACCGACGCGAATTAATCTAAAAAATTTATTTTAAATGTTTGAATTTGGTTCTTAAAAACCGGATATATTCCCCTACACTTATTTTGTTGCAAAATACCTTTGATTGCAAATAAAAATAAGTTATAAACAAATAAAGCATGATTATAAAATTCATTCAAACATAATAAAACAAACAATAAAGAATTAAAAACACGACACTAATAAGTGCGAGAAAAATAAACATTGGGTTGCCTCTCAAGAAGCGCTTTTCTTTATTTATGAGTCTTGTAGCTAGACTCGAAGTCACACGTCAAGTGTCATAGAAGTCGTCCAGGTCAATGATCTCCTTTGAATTTTCTCTCTCGGAGAGCTTTCTAGTGGTGGGGATCGAATGTAGGGTTTTGGTAAACTCTTCTCTGTCTGAATCAATCAGTCTAATCTTGGCATGCCATGCTCCATCTCTATTTTTTGGGTGGTTTGTTCCAGTTTATTTGGTTGTTAATTAAGTCCTCCGATTCCCACATGTTACTCTTAAGTTTTATGGGTATGGCTCCTAAAAATTTAACCATTCTTTTAAACACAAGGACATCCTTAAAATGATTAATCTCACCATCTCTAGCAATTTCCCATTCTCCGGGCAAAAGGCAATCTAAGAAGTCTTTCCTGGCATAGTAAAGGATTTGTGTGCCTACTCCATCCGAGCTAAGGCATGGTTTGTATGATTTCCTTTTTCCAAGCGTGGTCCAATATGGTGCTTCCTCCTCACCTAATTCGACTCCTTTTACACCGAATACCGACCTAGTGATTCCTTCTCCTACTTCTATCTTGGCCATCCTACAGTCTATAACTGCATTAGCGGTTGCAAGGAATCCTCTTCCTACAAGCAAAGGGGTTTCGGGGTCTTTTTTCATGTCAATTACATAGAAATCATTTAATAGTTTTAGTTTTCCTATGTGGACTTCTACATCTTTAACAATCCCAACGGGGTAGGATTTGGGTTTAAGGTGGAGGTTTAGAGAAAAATTTTATATTTGGGTTGTCTCCACCTAATGTTTTGGTGACTTTCCATGACGGATTGTAATGTCCCCAACCCCCCAAGATTGTTTTAGCTCGGGCTTAAAATATAAACCACTTACCCTCCCCCACCTCCTGCTTTACGGTATGCGAGGATACATATTTAACAAAGACTTGTTCGGGATCTTCCATGCAATAATGAGTGTCATGGGGACCACCTACACGAATCTCACAAGAGTAGTGATTTTGTTCAATTGAGTAGGTTGCGTCAGAGCAAGATAACTTCCATCAAGCTTGGACTTGATTCCGAGCTCATGAGGCCGGCGGTCGGTTGTAAATCCGGGACATCTTGAGGCAAAGAGAATTGCCCTTGACCGGCTTAGCGAAATCCTTGGGTCGTTACTAAACTTATCGTTTTCATAGAGTGGCGAGGTCCTCTAATAATGTTCCAGGAGTCTTCGGCATTTCTGTCAAGGAGCTTGCCACAAAACATTATTATTATTATTATTATTATTATTATTAGTATTAGTATTATTATTTAGAATTACAATTATAATTAATTCACATTACAATTAAGTTTTATTATAATCAGAATTCTTGGACAAATTATAATTTATTTACATTATGGCTCATTGAGATTACATCACAATTTCATTGGTAGATTATAGTTTTTTCAAAAACATTCTACAAACAAAACGGCCTATGGCGGTTTAAGAGTTATGGTCGAAACAGTGAGCTGCATTTTTTATTTTCATATAATAAATATACGGCGGCAACTTGGGTTTGACGGGGTGGCTTAGTGTGGCGACTCAAAATTCCCGACCATATCCGAGGATAAGTCCTGAAGTTGTGATACCATGTTGGATTATAGAATTCCTTAATATATAGAGATTACATAAACAAATCTTAAAATACCTTAAAACGAGGGCATAATTTATGCATAATTTATTGTCTAATAATTACAACTGCATTTTCTAAATAAAAAAGTTACAATCGTCTTTATCGTAACACGAGTGCAAATAAATATTTTACTTGGCAGAAATTAACTTTATAGTTAATTTGTACCAACATGGTATAATTGGACATGATAACCCTAACCCCCTTCATTGAGATATACTCTTGAACAATGTTGACGTATGTAGTCTGGTAGACTTGATCATCTAATAGAGCACTGAATTGTGGGCCATTGGGCAGGCCACTTTAAATTAGTTGTTGGATGAAAGGCCTAGATGGAAGGCCTAGATGAAAGGTTGAAGTGAGGGTTGTGAAGACTTCACAAGAAGTTTTACGATCCCCTGAGCAGTATACCTAATCGTTGCAGTGTAATATAGGCAAGACTTGGGGGGTTGTTATTGTTCTCTAGGGGAATAAGTTGGGAAGGCTTGATCACGGCCTAACAGAATTCTAGAGGTTGAGAGAAGATTATTTTTGTGTTTTTATATTTTATGAAAGCAGGTAAATCTATGGTTTGAGAGGTTGGTTTGTTAACTAATTAATATCTAATCTACTGGTGATAACTTTATGATAAGTAAATGTTTTTACCTAATCATGCACTACTCCTCAGATTGCTTCTCCTGGATTCGTTGCTTTGTCACACTTGTGATGATCTGTGTAAGTATTTCTTAGGTCATGAACGGATTACACGAATCCGCCGTCTATTTAATATTCCGTTAAGGCAACGTACAAGTAAGGTAGTATGAAGACTATTACACGGCCCCTAAGAGTATATTAAATGCATGTGAAATATCTTAAGAGGGATCAACCATATAATGGGTAAGGTAGTATGAAGACTGTTGCCGATGGTATCCTTTCTACACTACTCGCGTTTCCCTAGACATATCAAC
Organism: Tanacetum coccineum; assembly: GCA_026074375.1. NCBI lineage: Eukaryota > Viridiplantae > Streptophyta > Magnoliopsida > Asterales > Asteraceae > Tanacetum > Tanacetum coccineum. Next base: position 84,601 of record BQNB010009631.1, read on the forward strand.
AGCGATATAAACAAAAGCTGGTTTTCTAAATCCTAACGTGCGCATTCATCAACAAGAAGCAACATCAAATGGATCTACAACCTAAGTTTCATGCAATCATAAATAAATACAAATGAGGGTTTAGCCTCGCATATTATAAAGAAAGCAAGAAGATAAATCAATCAAACAACATATAGACATATTGAATGATTAATGATAAATAACCTTACTTGATTAAAACATGGATTCAAGGTAGTGCAATAGGGTTTTAAGGCTCTAAAAACGACCTACAAAGCTGCTAGAATAGCTAGGGTTCGTCTCCCTAGGTTTATACAAAGTTACACACTTAAAACCCTAAAAATGGTTTTATATTTATAGAGATATCAATGCGATGACATCGCTTAGAAATCCTGACGCCATCGCCACGTAGATGATTCTAGATCCTCTTTAAGTCGGCCACGTCCGGACGCCGTCGTGAAATTCCTGACACCATCACCATATAGATCACGACGACGTCGGTTTATGCTTGTGACGCCGTCTCTACGCACTGTATGCATAAATCTTCAAGAGATTTGGTGTAGGTCCATAATCTTGTCCGTTTCTTCTCTAAATGAGCCCAAGTCACATATATTTCCTCCAAAAGCCATCCAAGTGCTAAAAACCTAAAAATAAATGATTAAGCATGTAATCTGGGCATATTTGCATGATTTATGGGGTTAAATGACCCTGAAAAAGTGTATAAAATAACACCTCATCAAAGAGTAATGTACGTTCAGTGCATTATTTCTTCTTAAAGAAGACAAGTCTTCTTTTTTAACCAAATAATTTTCTTAATTGATTCTTCAAATTATTTGTGTTAACCATCTTGAAAAAGTATTGTTAGAAAATTAATCAGTTTGTGCTTTTAAAACAAATTTGACACTCAATCAATGACTACAACTCTTTAAATAGAAAACGGGTCATTGTTTGAGGGGGAAGTGATTTCAAATTTATTTCATCAAGCGGATTTCTAAAACTCACACAATTAACGGAAAAGGTTTTTGTATTTAAAAGGGGTTATAATTTGAAGGGGAGTTAATTAATTTTAACTCAAAGGGCCAATATTGTCATTTGTTAGAAAGTTTAGGAGCTTAAATGCAATGCGCTATTTGTTTCCTATACCTTACAAACTAAAAGGACTAAATTCGCCAAAAACCAAACTGTTTTAACCTTAGAAATACATTAAACCGAAAGTTAAAGAGGTTAGAAACCCTAAGGACCAAAACTGCTAAATCTGAAACTCTAGGTATATAAGGCAGCGGTTTGCCTGATCTGTTCAAACCCTGATTATCTGGTCAAACCTAAAACTGTTGAGATTCTTGATTTGTTGAGACAAAATGAATAAAAGAATGAAACAAAAGGACTTAAAACGCAAAAGAAGAATTCTTCAAAAGATGGAAGATTTTGAAGATTTTAGAAGATCTCCTTAAGAAGATAAAGATAACAGAAGATAAAGCTTAATGTTTAAAAGATATTATTTTTTCTTGTCCTTTGTAAACCTAGATGATCTCTACTATATAAAGGGATCATTAGGCATGTAGTTTTGTGTGCACATCATATGAGAGTCGTATAAACACAAAGGTGTCGTGTGTGTTTTTATAATAGAGTAAAATAGCA